>CAUYON010169817.1:0-11815 GCA_963573935.1 Arctocebus calabarensis
GGAAGAAGTTGCCAAGGAAGGGCAGGCGCCAAGGCCCTGGCGGGTAGTTCTTTGGTCGCCGGCTTTTGAGGAAGTCAGCAAAGAACAGAAAGGCGACAGCGCCCAGCAGGAGGGTCTGGGGATGGAGCACTGCCCAGAGGACGGCCTCCAGGAAGCCCATCGCCAGGAGCAGGCCGGGGATGCCCGCTAGCTCTCATGTGTCCTGAACTCCACGGCTGAAACTTCTGACCTCAGCTGCGCTGTGCAATTGCCCAGACTCAACACGCCCCGCCCAGCAGCGCCCGCCGCGTCCCCGCCCTGCCTCCCACCACTTCCTCACATTCTCAACCTGCTCCCCTCCCTCTGTGCCTGGCCTTCCATTACGCCCCTTTTCCCAGCGCCCCGCCTCCTAACACCACTTCTCGCAACACCCGGCTTTCCAACCCCGCCCCTTATCTCAGCGCCCCGCCTCCTAACCCCGCCCCTCGCCTCAGCATCCAGCCCCCAAATCCCGCCCCTCGCCTCAGCGTCCCGCCTCCTAACCCGGCCCCTCCTCTCAGTGCTCCGTGGCTCAACCCCGCCCCTCAAGTCAGTCCCGCCCCTCGGCTCAGCGCCCCGCCTCCCAATCGCGCCACTCCTCAAGCACCCCGTCCTCTGCTGCGACCTTGAAGATGCCAGGCGCTGGATTCTGGGGAGAACACAGGAGACCTTGGGAAAAGCACAGGATAGATGCGATTTCGTTTCTTTTTAGAAAGCTCATCTTTCTCAGACACCGTTGGGGCTCTTGCATTTACGGTTTCAATGCATTTCTGAGAGCGCGACGGACATTAGAGTTCCTGTTTTTCAATCGCTGTTTCTCCCAGTGATTGGAACTGTGCCTGGCACAGCAGCACCTACCACTTCTCGGGTCTCTACCACATGCCAGGCAGCGCACCTGCCTCTTTATAGAAATGGTTTCATTTTGACAAAGTCATGCAGGAGATGGCTCTTGTTGGTCTCATCTTGCAGTTGAGGAGACAGAGAGGTTCAGTAGTAGGGACCTGGTGAATAACTGAACACACTGGACTCAAATAGAGTGAAAGGAGGTCTTGGATTTGGAAATGATGTGGGGATTAAACAGCTGTACAGTAAAGCCCCAGCACTGAGCAGAGTATAATACGTGCCTCATTACCACTTGTTGAAGGACTGTGGCCCTGGAGACATAATGTATCCCCTCTCCTTGTGCCCAGCTCAGTATGACAGAAGCCTGATTGTAGACAGCTGTGGCCAAGAACACTTTCCATGATCCCAGGTGGAGGCTACAGTAGCTCCCTGGGCAGGACAGGCTGTAAGCACTGCTCATACCCTCTCCCAGACTCCATGCTGCAGAAACTCCATCTGGGAGAGACTGACCTTGAGGTCCAGCGATATCCTTCTCCATCCAGCCCCTACTTGTGGGGCAGAAACATTAGCCCAGCACAGCAGGCTGAGCATAACTGGGTCACAACTGCTCTCACCCCAGCTTGCACTTGGGACAGAGGTCCTGCGCTGAACGAGATGTTCACAAAGGCTAGAGACTGACGCCCAAACCATGGAGGTATTGGAGGGAAGCAGGAGACCTGCAGCTCCCGGGAACAGTGAGCTAGCATGGGGCAACTAGAGGGCTATTAGGGGCAGTAGGGAAGGGACTGTTAAGAAGAGCCTTCCTGAGTCCAGAACAAATTTCAAAGACTGGCCTCAAACGTTGTTCCTGAGAAGCAGCCCACAATTAATTGGCTCAGGCTTTGAATCCTCTGGGCATGGATGAAAACCATAGAGTAATGAACTGGAAGGTAGTGGAGAGTAAGAACTGAGTATAATTTCTGCAGAGGCAGTTTACTGGAGAATGGGACACACATAGTGCAAGAGAGACCTGATAAAACCGTGTCCTCCTATTGTGACTGTACAAGTTTGTGTACTCAGAGTCCTGACTTTTGAGACTCTACCCTGGAGGAGATTTAGTGTCAGTCTGGCCCCATCAGTAAACAAATGAAAGTACAAGCAGCAAGAAGGCAATAGCTGATTAACTAGAATTGCTATATTAGATGTTTACGGATGGAAGGCAGTAAATGGCCTGCAGGGAGGTGGGAGAGAATTATAAACTTCTGAGCAGGAAAGTTAGAAAGGCAAAATAAGAAACTTTGGTGGCTATGACCTTGTTAACCAAATATGTGCTATTTCTGAAAAATGTAACTACTAGCCTGTGACCCGAGGCCTCTAGCCTGTGAATGATCCCTCCATAAAACAAAGATAAGGATTCCTGTTGCAGAACATTGCATGCCATAGTTGCCATAAACATCATGAGACTAACAGATGCCATATCATCACTAGTAAAATAAGAGTTAATAATTATTGAAACAGAGTAAAGAAGATTGGAATTATGTGACAACTGAGGTCATCCACAACTATGAAACCAGGGTAGCATGCAGGAAGGCTCAAGGGGAATCGATCTTAGAGATGAATGTAGGAGGAATTGGAATGAGAGAACCTGCATGGGCGTACTGCCTGTACGTGCAGTCTCCTCTGGAGGGGACCCTTTACTACTCTTTGGGAAAAGCCTATGCTTATCTCTTTTTTCCTTTAAATACAATATACACTTGTGCTTCACTTTAAATCAAAACTTTGCTTCATTCCTGCTGTATTGGAGACCCAGCTATCTCATTTCCACTCCTCTGCTTCATTCCTGCTCTCCCTTTGACTCAGCTGAATGTGCTAGTTCTCCTGGGTGAACAGAAACCAAACCAGGTCCAGTGAACAGCTCGGAGGTGAACGCTCACCTCTATCCATAAGCATCTAAAAAACAAGCAAAGAAACAGGAAAGTGAGACCCAAACAGAGTACATAAAGCAGGAAACTTCCCGAGACAGAGCCTAGATATCAAACACAGACTATAAGGTAACTTAAGTATAACTATGTCCGAAGAATGAAAGAAAACCATCGTGATGAAAGTAAAGGAAGGTAAAATGACAATGTCTCATGATAAGAGAAAATGAATAAAGGGAAATTATAAAAAATAAGAAATGGAATTTTGGAGTTGAAAAGTGAAATAAATGAAATTTTAAAAATTATTAGAGGGGATCAACAGTAGACATAAACTAGAAGAGACAAGAATCAATAAGTTTAAAGATATCTTGTTAGGGATTATGTGATTGAAAACACAGAAAAAAGAAAGAATAATGAACAGAAAGTCAGAAAAATGTGGGATACCATGAAACACACCAACATATTTGTAATCAGAGTACCATGGAAGATGACACAGAGGAAAGGGCAGAATAATATTTGGAGAAACAGTGGCTGCAAAATTACCAAATTTCATGAAAAACATTAATGTACATTTCCAGGAAGCTCACCGAGCTTCAAAGCAAAGAGATTCACACTAAATATGTCCTAGTCAAGACCTGAAAGACAAAGACAAAGAGAATCTTCCAAGCAGCATAAGGAAAATAGTTTATTCAATAATAGGGAACTCAAATAAGATTAACAGCTGACTTGTTATCAGAGGCTGAGTGGCCAGGAGGGATTAACCTGTGCTTTGTAGACTCTCTGGGGTAACAAGGGTCAGTGACACACCAAACTTTGAAATATACTACAGTCAAGAATCGGTGAGACCAACACTGGTGGCCATGGAAGTAGGGCTGTCTTGGGAAGACACTCCATAGCCCCCTGGAGTTGCCAGCTTGGGGCAATCTTGAATCCCAACAAGAGTACTGCCCGGAGGGACAACTGGCCAGAAAAGGAGCAGGCTGGTAGATGCCCAGGAGTGTGGGAGGGACTTCTGCTAAAGGCGCTGCATAGGGACAGACCTGGTGGGTTGGGTGGGGAGGGTGGTCGTCAAGGGGGAACATGTGGTGCAGAAGGAAGAGGTGGTCCCTGCCCACCCCGCCTGGAACCTTACAGTTCTAAAACTGGGTGGTGGTGTGGAAGCTCAACCAGCCATCCTATGGAGTTCTATAAATTATATACTTACTGGGCTGCAAACTGTAACAAACAAAAGGATTCTCCAGGGCGGTGCCTGTGGCTCAGTGAGTAGGGCGCTGGCCCCATATACTGAGGGTGGCGGGTTCAAACCCAGCCCCAGAGAACTGCAAAACAAAACAAAAGAAAAAAAATAGCTGGGCATTGTGGTGGGCACCTGTAGTCCCAGCTACTCAGGAGGCTGAGGCAAGAGAATTGCCTAAGCCCAAGAGTTGGAGGTTGCTGTGAGCTGTGACTCCATGGCACTCTACCGAGGGTGATAAAGTAGACTCTGTCTCTACAAAAAAAAAAAAGAAAGAAAGAAAGAAAAAAAAAGGACTCTCCATAGGAACATTTGTTATGTAAGAGTAAATGAAGAGTCACACATCCTGCCTGAAATTTCACTCAGAGGCAGAAAAGTAGTCCACAGACTGTGTTGGCTTGGGGTTGGGGGAATAGAACCCCTTTTGCCTTGCACCCACCCCCTTGAATCTCCTTGCTGTTAGTCTGTTACACAGACAGTATTTCACGTTTTCCAATTTTCTCCTCATCGGGATATAGTGAGATTTCAGCTCTTGTACCTTCATTTCATATGGGGAAAAAGGAGACATTGCAGGTTAAATGTCTTGTTCACAAAGTCACAGTAAGGTGTGGGGCAGTGGCAAATCCAGAAGACCCTCAGCACTCACCTATACCTCCCCTTCCCTTTGGTGGCTTAGTGAAAGGACAGCTCAGCAGGCTTGAGGGAGCTCCAGGGGAGAACAGCCTGACACTGGGGGTGTCTGGGGTTTCCAGCTCTAACCAAGCTGCTTCCTCACCCAGGATGCTGTCCTTACCACTTCATCGCCTACACAGTCCCTGTGAATTTGTTGCAAACTTTGAGGGTCCCTCTCCTGGGCTTCTCCCTTGTTCCTACAGCCAAGCTGTGCCCAACCTGCCCTGACAGGTCAGGATATCGTGAGTGTCCTCTCTTGGCCACCTAGCAGATATTAAATTTATTCTGCAGGCTGCATGAGTCTGGGCCTCTTTATAGGAGAGTTGTGAAGAGGAGAGTCACAACCTGGATTGCCATTGGGTAAAAGCCACACCTGGTCCATAAAGTCCCAGATGCTGCTATAGTGATTGGACAGTGTGTCAGGCACTGGTACAAAAGAAGGGGTAAGGGGCTCTAGAGCCTTCAAAATAGAGAGCTACGGCAGTGTGTGTGACAAAATCTTCATGTCATGCTTGGACAGGAAAAGGGCTCATATTCTAGACCCTCTCCAATAAGCTTTGAGAAAAATAAAAAAGAAAGAGACGTATTCTATGACCAATAAATTAAATTACAGTCTTCTATTCCCCAAGGTTTCTGGTTAATTGTGCTCACACCCTACTTGGCCCTGGGTCCACTGAGGTCAGGATGAGTCCACAGGGGTTTTAACAGGTGTGTATCTGCCCATCTAGGAGCATGGAAAGTTCACAGCAGAGCAGGAAAGGAATCTAAAGGTGGCTTCAACAAATCCTTTCATTTCACAGATGAAGATACTTCTGCTTTTCTCCCATGACATGACACAGTAAAAATGCCCTGCAAGGAGCTGCCACCATGCCCTTGAACTTCTCAGCCTCCAGAACCATGAACAAGTTAACCTGTCTGTGTAAATTATCTCGTCTTAGGCATTCTGTTACAGCAATAGAAAGGCTCAGGTATTCAGTTAGAGCAATGGAAAATAGAATAAAATACCACTTTAGGGAAAAAAAAGACATGTTTTCATGTTTTTTGAGGTTCAGCCCAGTTCCCCAGGGGGGTTTGTTTGTTTTCTGCACTGGCAATGTGGTCATTATTCCATTGTCTATCAGTGTTACTTGGCCTTCTCTTTTATGACTATTGTCTTCCCTCATGGGCCACACCCAGAAGGGCTGAGCAGGTATCTGGCATTTTTGATTCCCTTCTATAAAACTCTCTACTGGGGCCCACCAAATGCATATACTAGTTGCGAGAAAAAAATCCCACCTATCACATAGTTAAAACCAATATGAGACAGTCTACCTGATGGAAGATTTTTTAAGACAAAGAGGTACTCTTAAATATGGAAAATACTTCCACATTCTTCCCCCATGCCTGCTTCCCAGGTTGGTTAATTGGGGCCGCACCCTACTTGGTCCTGGGTCCAAGGCCCAGGGAGTGTTTGCTTATGTAAACTACAGAAACTGCTTCAACAACACTTACTTTCCCTGTCTATAAAGAGGGAATAATACCTGCCCCGCTAACTTCTCAGAGAACCAGCCCCAGGCATGAACAAAATAGAGCAAGCACATTCCTGCCAAATGAGACTGCCCTTACAGCTCTCCTCTGGGACTGCTCCCAGGGCCCACTTGCAATCTTATGAGTTATTTTGTACCACTTTGCCATGAGCTCTCTCAACAGACCAGAAGTAAATACACAACTGACACAGGAAGCAAGAAGAAGGCACATTACAGCTAGAAGTTTTATGATATACTTTTGGTCTACAAACTGCTTATAATCCACTATTTCCTTTGATTCTTAGGAGAATTTTCTTTAGGAAAGGAATCAATATCATCTTCCCCTTAATGAAAAGGTACATTGTTTAGAAATACATTATTCACAAAAATAATTTGGAGGACACAGCAGAGCTGAGATTTGGATGTAGTTTCCTCTGAGTCCAATTTCTCTTATTTTTTCTCAAGGTCACTTTCATTCTGTCTACTCATGTCCGCAGTCACCAGTGGCTTCAGAATACATTTCCTCTTACTTTCCTTTCTACTTTCCTTTCCTAACAATGTCACCCCGAGGAACGGCGCAGAGGCGGTGTTTGACTGGGGAGATGGTGACGCCCATTCTGCACTTTGGGCTCAGCTTCTCATTGTCAGGGGGCCTGAAGGTAAATTTTTGCATAAGGGAAGTGAAGAAAATAAACAGCTCGGTCCTGGCCAGCTGTTCTCCAAGGCAAGCCCGCTTTCCTGAAAGACAAAATGAAAGATGAGTTATCCTCTGGGGTGGCCGTGGTGGCCAGCAGGGCCTGGGAGCCTCACCCACAGCCTGTAAGACCTGAGCAGAGCAACCACTCGGCTTCACCCAGGCACAGGGTCAGACGCCTACAGGGCTCAGGCAGGGGAGGTTCTGGGGTGAAGCTGCAGTTTGGGGCCTGCAGAACTGGAAGGCTGGGGCTGACCTAGAAAGTGGGAGTTTAGCCTTCAGGGCTTTAAAGACTCATTTAATAACAAGGAGAAAAAGCAGGCAACAGAACAATGACAAACCCCTGTGTCAACGTTTCCCAGTCCTTAAAAGGAAACTGTGCAGAATATAACAAGTGACCGTGAGAGCAGGGATTCGGAGTGCCCGGCATCCTTCCCCAGGCCACGGTCTCCTCCCCAGGCGCCTGGACCCCAGGGGCATGCATGGCCCGCCACACTGGAATCTCTCCGGCCTCCCTCCTTGCCTGGTCCTCACACACTCTGGTCCTTGTACCCCCATAAGCCACTACTTCCAAACTGGGGCCCAAATCTGCGTCCTGCTCTCCACAGCTCACACTTGGCACAACCTGTTACGTGTGTGTAATCTGGAGTCAGACGACAGAGCTGTAACTAAATCTGCCCACTTTCTAGTCATGTCTTGGGGCAATTAAGTAACCTCACTAGGCATTAGTGAAAATGTATGTGTTTAAGGTGAGAACTTTACTTTATTCGGACTTCATACCAAATCCAAATGTGTCAAATAATTTAATAATTTATGCAGCAAAACAAAATACTATCAATTGCCACCTGTATAACAGTAAAACCTAGCTGTATAACAGTTTGTTAACTTAATATGGTTAATTTTCAAAAAACCAGAAGAATACAATTTAAAAGATGACCTTTGGTGAGGTGGAGGGGCTCACGCCTGTAATCCCTACACTTTAGGAGACTGAGGTGGGAGGATTGATTGAGGCTAGGATTTCAAGACCAGCCTGAAGCATATAGCAAGACCCCATCTCTACACAAAATAAAAAAGATTAGCTGTGCATGGTGGTGCATGCCCATAGTCCCAGCTGCCTGGGAGGCTCATGTAGGAGGAACTCTTGAGCCCAGGAGTACAAGGCTACAAAGAGCCATGATGGTACTACAGCCTGAGTGGCAGATACTACAGCCCTGTGTCTAAAAAGAAATACAAATAGAAAGTTAAAGATGACTTGGGCATAAAAGGTTTGGGTTGGCAGTGCCAATACACAGCTTTCTATTACAGTTCATACTCTGGCACTTTCCATATCCGCCTGTTATTCTGAATTCCAAGTATACCAAAACTTTGAAAAATAACAGCATAGAACTACTTACTCCTGAGTTATTTGAGAATACATTGCCCATGTTACCCAAAACTTCAGTTGCATTTTCTACAAATGAAGATGTTCAACATAATCACAGTACAACCACCCAGGCCAGGAAATTCATATTGAGGCATCACATCATCTTATCCTCAGACCCCTTGCAGGTTGAGCCAGGTGTCCCTGTACCGCCCCTTATTAGAAAAGAGTCCAGGGCAGTGTCACATAATCCTTGCAGCGCCTGTGTCTCTGTAGTTTCCTTTGATCTGGAATAATTCCTCACTCTTTAGACACCTTTCATGGCTCTGGACTATTTAAAGATCACGGAACAGTTGTTTTGTAAATGTCTCTCCTGGTCCCTCGTGACCGGATTCAGGTGGTGAGGCTCTGCATTTTTTGGTGGGAATATCAGTGAAGTGTTACTGTGTTGACCTCACTGTATCTGACCCGGTGGTTCACGATTTGATTTGTCCCTTGTGGGTGATCACTTGATTTCAGTGGTATCTGGCAATTCTACCATGTAAAATTCCTCTTTCCCTTGGTAACTAAGAAATACTTTGAGACTAAGCCGAGAAGCCATTCCTCCTTAAACTTCCATCTACTAATTTCCAGAGCTATTTATTTATTTCTGACTGTGGCCAAATCATGATTTTATAAATTGTGTCATTTCTTTCACATGAACTAGTTTGCACTGTACTTTGGAAATGCTTGCATTCCTCCCCTCTCTTCATTCTCTTATTTATTTATGTAAGTATGGATTTAGGAGATTCCTATCTTTATTTGAGTGGTTATAATCTGTTAGGGTCATACACATTTTGATGTTCAAAATATTCCAGATTTGACTATTAGATGTCCATTCAAGCTGTTATTTTCTGCCTTTTGGCACAAAAGTATATTCCAGGTTTATCTCATGCTCTCTCTTTCCAGCCCTAGTCAGCAATTTTTCCAAAATTCCTGGTTCCTGTTTGCTCCTAATGCCATGCAGAGATCAAGTCTGGGCCCTGAATATGCTCAGTGCTGCCCAGATGCTACAGCTCCTGTATCATCTCAGGGGGCAGAGCTGGGGATAGACGTCTGTATGTAGTGTGGGTATCTATTCAAATGTGTAGCTAAATACCCAGATTTACAGAACTTTTGGTTATTTGTTATACAGCAATACACTGATTGGTGCATATGGAATGAAGTCAGTGACTCTTAAGTGGAGAGGCCTTTAAATGGAGAAGTGAGTTACGTTCCAGGCATACTAGAGGGAGTGCCCGCAATTAGAAGTACCCAGGAGTGTTTTTAGGAGCTGTTCTGCCAATTCTTTGCACGTATTATAATAAATAAGAAACAGCCATTTTATTTTTAGTTGCCTTGTATTAAGGAGATGACAATTCATCTCCAGCCTAATTATTGGGCTGTTGCAAAGATTAAAGGAGATAACTTGCTTGTGAATCAAGTCTTTAATTAGGATGTAATATGATTCTCCACTGCAAAACACCAGTGAGTCACTGTATGTAGCTGTTTTAATACCACGGTTAATGCAGAGGTCACAGGGAAGACAAGAAGTCTCTCCAAAGAAGAGCCTTCCGTAATATGCAGGAAAGAATCCCAGTCATCATTTCATCACTTAGCACAGCAGGGCTGGCCAACCTTTTTTCCTTTCTGCTGCACATTGGAGGCAGAAGAATTGTCTTGGGACTCACATTAAATACATAAACACTAAAGAAGCTGATTATCAATGAAAAGGTTAGTGCATACCATTCGTTATATCCAGCAAAACAGATAAACAAAATAATTCCTACGATGTGAGCCTACTGCTTTCAGGCTGCAGGGTGGACGCCCTTAAGATTTCTCTCAACACAGTTGCAGCAAGCACTAGGCACAGTAGTTTTGTGGAATGCATAAAGGGTCACATTTCTAGCATTTCAGCATGTTGTAGATGTGATGCCTGAGAGGGACAAGGAAACAATACAGTAGATTCTCTATAGGTTGACCATGCACAGGGCTGTAACAAACTGGTCAACATGAGGAGGGAGGCCTACTGTACTGACACATCCATGTGGTGGGTGCCTGGCCTGTCTATGGATATCCTATCATATAATAGGAAACTGTAACTTTTGCTGAAGCACATAGTTTGAAACTATTATAGACAGAAACACTGGAAGGAATTCCTACATCTTATATCTGCTTTTGTACTAGAAGTGATCACTAGAAGTGACCTGTTCAATGTTAGCAAAGGTGACATAAAACCAGATGAAGAAGGACAAAGAGGTTGTAATCAGAATCAGCCCAGACCCCAGGGAAGCAGAGCAGGGCGGAGACAGGCTGTGGGGTCACACGAACAGGAGTTCAAACCACACCTCCCTCTTCTGGGCCTTGGTGTCATCAGCAGTAAAATGATACTGCCTCAGAACATCAATATTTCTTTTAAGTTAGCAAAAGATAAGCAAAATATCATGCAATCACATACAAACTCTGTGTAACATCTAGTTATTTTCAGTAGACTGTGTTAGGAAGAACACAGGCTTTATTTTATGATAAATCTGGTTGCCATGAGTCCTAACTCTGCCACATGACTTTTATGACCTAGTTTCCATACTTGGTTAAGCCTCAGTTTGCTTATCTGGCAAATGATGGTAGTATTAATAATTCCACCCTTAGAGGTTACCCAGTAACAAAAGCACTGGAGGAGAGATTTGTTTTGGTTCCTGCCTCATTCGTTCATTGTCACATCCTTAGGGCTGTGTGACGCATAATAGATGCTCGGTAAGTATTTAGGACACTAAGCAATTGTCACATTGTTTCAAATAACCTATGCATCATATCAAAGTCATCCCCTGCAATATACTAAAAATGTTTGTTATCACTTTACAACATTATGCGTTAAAAATATCCTTTTGAAATTGGCTAGCTTAAACATAGGAGAGAAAGAGTTTACACTGCATCCTCTTTTCTGCTTTTCAAGACACATAACATATAAGTAAATTAACTAGAAATTAAAGGCATAATTAAAATATAAAAAAAGGGAAAAGGACTTCTTCAGGGAGTGTTTATAGAGTAGAACCGAATCTAGTTAAGCCAAAGGCACTGGTGCATGCAGAGAGGGGATAAATAACCCCTTCTCTAACCTGCCTCTTCCCTTAGCATAGATCAGCTTTGCTTCTGTGTGAGGCAGAATCCTTAAAAAGAACTTTAAAAAATTCATGAAGATGGCAGAAGTTTTAACATTCTTTCTGAATGAGGGGCTTCTCTCCCCAGTGTTCTGGGGATAGGACAAGAGAAGTTGACATCCCCAGAGGAAGCTGGAGGGCACAGAAAGGAAGGACATTCTGAAGCACTGCCCGGCCAGTCCTGCGGCTGCAACCCACAAGCAGGTGGGGTTGTCTGCAGACACTGCAGATCAGGCCGGGACTGTGGGGGGAAGAGCAGGGGACAGCTGGGAGGGGCAGTCTGACCCCACACTCCTGTTTATTACAACTCACCTATTGAGAAAGGCAGAAAGGCTTCCCTTTTCTTAAACTGTCCATTCTCCAGAAAATGCTCAGGATTGAACGTCTCTGGACTGGTCCACTCTGCAGGGTCCCT
>CAUYON010169818.1:0-20253 GCA_963573935.1 Arctocebus calabarensis
CTTCAGTATATGGGGCTGGTGCCCTACTCGATGAGCCACAGGCGCCGCCCAAAATTCATTTTTTTTTTAAGGAAAATATGAAAAGACATTTTACCAGAGAAGGCAAACCAATTTATTTTTTTTTTGTTTTTGAGACAGAACATCAAGCTGTCACCCTGGATAGAGTGCTGCGGCATCACAGCCCACAGCAACCTCCAATTCCTGGGCTCAAGCGAGTCTCCTGCCTCTGCCTCCCAAGTAGCTGGGACTACAGGTGCCCACCACAACGCCTGGCCATTTTTTGGTTGTAGCTGTCATTGTTGTTTGGCGGGCCGGGCTGGATTCGAACCTGCCACCTCAGGTGTACATGGCTGGTGCCTTAGCCCGTTGAGCCACAGGCGCCAAGCCCACACCAACTTATTAAAAGGCATAAAAATTTTTTTTTTGAGACAGAGCCTCAAGCTGTCACCCTGGATAGTGTGCTGTGGCATCACAGCTCACAACAACCTCCAATTCCTGGGCTCAAGAGAGTCTCTTGCCTCTGCCTCCCAAGTAGCTGGGACTACAGGTGCCCACCAGAATGCCCAGCCATTTTTTGGTTGCAGCCATCATTGTTACATGGCAGGCCCGGGCTGGATTTGAACCCGCCAGCTCAGGTGTACGTGGCTGGCGCCTTAGCCCATTGAGCCACAGGCGCCGAGCCAAAAGGCGTAAAAATTTAAAAGACTATCTTTACTCTTCATAGGTAAAAATAGAAGTGGAACTCTTGGACACAGGTGACAGTCATACAAAAGGGAATCACTGCATTAATTTTAGGGCATATTTTATTGTTATTTAAAAAGCTATACATTCACCTATCCTATTACTCAATCATTGAACCCCAAGATATTAACACAAAAGAAATGAAACATATCTATATGAGGAATTGTATTTAAATGTCTGTAACTTCGTTTATAACAGCCAAAAATGAGAAATAACTTAACAATGCATAAACGAAAGATGAATGAAGATACAAACACTGGTGTTTCAAAACAAGTTATATTTCTCACAATGTGAAGAAAGAACTACTAGTATTATTAGCGATAAATCTCAAAATAAATATGCTATAGGACAGTATCCAGAGATAAAAAGACTAAACAGTTTACGATATCAATGATATGGAAGTGTAAAAAATGTAAAATAATCTACCATGAAGCAAAATATATTAATGGTTGTTTGGAGGGCAGAGGGAGATATTATTAAAATGTTCCAGGTAAACATGAAATGATGAATAAGTTCATTATCATGATTGTGATGACAGTTTCATGGGTTTATATAAATGTCAAAACTTACATCATTGTTTAAACATAGGCAGTTGGTTGAAAGTCATTTGTATCTTATATCAAAGCTTCAAAAAAGTGTTTCAAAATAAAAATCTGTATGTGATACTTGCTATGACTTTTGCAAAATTATTAACTCAATAATGCTTTATTGCTTCTCTCCCTCATGACCTGAGTGACACAGCTAGCCTCAGTGGTAACAAAAATATGATTAGCAATGAAGACCAATTCCAGATGATTCAAAAAAGAATGCTGGCTGCCCACAAAGGCCACATGCTGGTCTAAGAGATCTCCTTTCTCCTCTCCCTGTTGCCAATGCAGGAATGGCCTTGAAGTGAACAGCCCCAAAAGCCTACAGAGATAGCCTTTGTACAAGAATCAACAAAATCTTTGGATTATTTTCTCTGACACTGACCCAGGTATACAATATGAAAAATTCAGGCAGTTCTGAGAATTTCTGTATGTACTCATCCTTTAGAACCACAACAACTGCATCACTATGGGTACCCTATTAAAAGAGGCAAATTCAAATCCCTTCATGCAGTCTCACCCAATGCCTATAAATGCAGTGCTTCTAGAAAAATTACAATTCCATCTATAATGTGTGAAGCTACCTTCACCAGTAATTAAACAGAAAATATCTCTTGTGAACAAGAATTTCATGTTGCTCTCAGAACCACCAGAGGTTGTGACAAAAATTGCCCCCTTCTTGGCTCGGCGCCTGTGGCTCAACAGGCTAAGGCGCCAGCCACGTACACCTGAGCTGGCAGGTTCGAATCCAGCCCGGACCTGCCAAACAACAATGACGGTTGCAACCAAAAAACGGCCAGGCGTTGTGGCGGGTGCCTGTAGTCCCAGCTACTTGGGAGGCGGAGGCAGGAGACTCGCTTGAGCCCAGGAATCGGAGGTTGCTGTGAGCTGTAATGCCACAGCACTCTATCCAGGGTGACAGCTTGAAGCTCTGTCTCAAAAAAAAAAAAAAAAAAAAAAAAATTGCCCCCTTCTCAAGTTGACCTATGAGTCTACAAATTATTGTAAAATCAAGGCTAAAATAAGGATTGAAAAGCCCTGCAGTGTTTCTTTGGAGATTTTGGGAAGCAGTGCAAGTAGGCCAAAACTGGAGCAAATGATATATTGACATCCTACTGTCCCCTGTGAAGCACACAAAGTTTAGCGATCCCAAGAATACAATAGCTGTTCACACCTTCACTGTAACAAATCTAGTTGTTTTCAGGTCACCCCACACAGTGAAGACAATGTGTGAAGACAACTCCAGAGATTGAAGGTATCTTAACAGTACAGCAGGCCTTCATTATATCACAAACCAGAGCAATGCAAGGCAGGTTGCTTCAAGTTTGTGACTGAGAGTTGAGAAAATTCCATCGCAAGTATCCTGTGAGCTTGAGGTCAGGAGTTTGAGACTAGTCCAAGCAACACAGTAAGACTCTGTCTCTACAAATAATGTAATCATCACCATCATCATCATCCTGCAAGATCCACAAGATCCCCCCCAGAAGTAGTCCCATCTTTTCAAGAAACCAGAAGAGTCTTCTGGGTCAGGTTCATGGCCTAACTCCTCAGAGAGAAAGGAATGAGTGCTAAGGCTACTCACAAATTTTTCTGGTGAAGTGAATGGAAGACTGAAGTTCTGTCTGGAATCGGATAAGGTGGTTGAATGATGCACTGTGGGCACCTGTCAACCTGCTAAGTGGTAGAAGCAAAATGGCTTTTGCCAGAGAACTGGCACTCACATAATCCTGACAAGGGACCCCGGCAGGGTGAAAAATGCAATGCAGCTCCCACCTACCTGAATTTATGCAGACGTTCAATATATGACATTCAATTTAAGCAGATGGCTCCCTCATAAGGGACCTCCTCCAGAATTACACTGAACAAGAAATACCATGCCCTGTACACTGTTTCTCTCATTTGAATGTTCTGATACCCAATGAGAAAAGGCTGAAGGCTTTCCTCATATTCACTGCACTCGAAAGGTACTTCCTCAGTGTATAATAAAGCTAGAGTTCTGGTTGAAGAATTTACCAAATTTACTTCATTTATAAGGCTTTTCTCCAGTGTGAACTCTCTGATGTCGAAGTAGTGAAGAGCTGTGGCGAAATGATTTTCCACACTCACTGCAATCATAAGGTCTTTCTCCAGTGTGAACTCTCATGTGCTTAATGAGACTGGAGTTTTCAGCAAAGGATTTCCCACATTCACTGCACTCATAAGGTTTTTCTCCAGTGTGAACTCTCCTATGTTTAATGAGACTAGAGATATAAGCAAAGAACTTGCCACATTCACTGCATTCATAAGGCTTTGCTCCAGTGTGGACTTTCCTGTGATTAATGAGACTGGAGTTTTCAGCAAAGGTTTTGCCACATTCATTGCACTCATAAGGCCTTTCTCCAGTGTGAACTCTTCTGTGTTTAACGAGACTAGAAGTTTGAGCAAAGGATTTACCACATTCGCTACACTCATAAGGCCTTTCTCTAGTGTGAACTGTCCGATGTTGCAAAAGTGAAGAACTTCGGTGAAATGATCTTCCACATTCATTGCACTCATAAGGCTTTTGTCCAGTATGACATCTCTGATGAACTCGGAGTGCAGAGTTTTGGCGAAATAATTTCCCACATTCACTGCACTCATAAGGCCGTTCTCCAGTATGTACTCTCCTGTGTTTAATGAGACTAGAAGAATAAGCAAAAGATTTCCCGCATTCACTACACTCATAAGGCCTTTTTCCAGTGTGAACTCTCTGATGTGTAATGAGGATAGATCTTTTGCTAAAAAATTTCCCACATTGCCCACACTCATATGGTTTTTCTCCAGTGTGAACTCGCTGATGGTGAATGAGATTGGATCTTAGGCTAAAGGATTTCCCACATTCACTACACTCATAAGGCCTTTCTCTAGTGTGAATTCTCCGATGTTGCAAGAGTGAATAACTTCGATGGAATGATTTTCCACATTCACCGCACTCATAAGGCTTTTGTCCTGTATGAAATCTCTGATGAACACGGAGTGCAGCATTTTGGCGAAATAATTTCCCACATTCACTGCATTCGTAAGGCCTTTCTCCAGTGTGAACACTCCTGTGTTTAATGAGACTAGAGGTTTGAGCAAAGGACTTCCCACATTTACTACACGTATAACATCTTTCTCCAGTGTGAACTCCTTCATCTTTGTATACGGGTACACAACTGCTCTGCTTAGAAGGTGCTGCCTCATCTTCCCCTCCATGCCAACAACCTGAAAGCAAGGAAATACTGGTGAAGTACATGTTGACTTTGTTAAGAATGTGCAGCCCATGCACAAATGTGTCTAACAAACAAAAACCTAGTCCATAGAATTATTTGCAGGGACAGGGAAGTGGGTTCAGGTTGAAAGTGGGGCTGCTCAGCAGCTATCACAAAATGCAGAAGGCCTCATAATGTGAAAGGTATGACTGTACTGTGCAACAGAGAGAAAAGGCAAGGTTTCTAATTCCTTCCTCTGTAAAAAATTTGCAGGACTTTACCTGCTGATGACACATAAGTACTATTTAGAAGGTATGTCCACAAACAAGAAAATACAATTACAACACAGCAATCTTTTGTCAAATACTGTTTAAGAATGGATACATACTTCATACTAGAAAAATGTATGTGCCAATATTGAAGACTACTATAGATGGAGCAGTGAGAAAAACAGGTGAGCTGTGGAGTTCAGAGATGTGAGGATCAGTCCGGCCTGGATGTAATACAAGTGACAGGTAGAGGATCAATAAATTGGCAAACTCTCAAGAATGGGCAAAAAAAGACAGAAAAAAAAATGTGTGGCTACCTGTATTGGCACCAAAATACTAGTCAAACAGAAAAGGATCATGGCATGAATTGAACACAGCCTTGACATCATGCCTCTGAGATGCCACTCCTCAAAACAAGCTGCCTCTAAGTGCATCTTGGTGAGGCTGAATTCATTTGCATCTTTGAGACAACCAAAGCTTTCCATCTTATCATCACCATGAACATAGATTGTGGGACCTGGATGACACAAGTACTATGGGAAAGACAAGACAGATGAACAGCCAACATTGGCTCAGACAAATCTAGCACTTCTTCTTCTTCTTCTTCTTTTTTTTTTTTTTTTTTTGCCATTTTTGGCCGGGGCTGGGTTTTAACCCGCAACTTCCAGCAAATAGGGTCCTACTCCTTGAGCCACAGGCGCCACCTACTTCTTGATAGCTCACAGGAAAGGAAACTAAATACTACACAAATTTCTTTCTTTCCTTTCCTCTTCTCCTTTCTTTTTTTTTTTGTTGTTGTTTTTTTTTTTTCTGATACAAGAGTTTCACTCTTTTGCTCTTGGTAGAGTGCCATGGCGTCACAGTTCATAGAAACCTCAAACTCTTGAGCTTAAGCAATTCTCTTGCCTCAGCCTCCCAAGTAGCTGGGACTACAGGCGCCCATGACAATGCCTGGCTATTTTTTTGTTGTTGCAGTTGCCATTGTTGTTTAGCTGGCCTGGACTGGATTCGAACTCACCAGCCTGGGTGTATGTGGCGAGCGCCCTACCCACTGAGCTACGGGCACTGCCTCTTTTAAGGGTGGGTTTCCTTGTGTCACCCTGGCTAGAATGCAGTGGCATCATTATAGCTCAGAGCAACCTCAAACTCCTGGGCTCAAGCAATCCTCCTGCCTCAGCCTCCCCAGTAGCTGCTACTCTAGGTACATGCTTCACTATACAATATTTTTCTATTTTTGTAGAAACAGGGTTTCACTCTTGCTTAGGCTGGCCCTAGCTTTCCAAAGTGCTAGAATTATAGACGTGAGTCACCATGTCTGGCCTATGTATTTATTTTAAGAGAAGAGATCTCACTATGTTGCTCAAGCTGGGCTCAAGTAGCTGGGACTACAAGTGCATGTCACTGCACCTGGCAAAATACAAGAAGAATTTTGATGGAAGGTATTGTAAGAATAGGCCATGGCCCATGTAAGTAGTGACTGTGTTAGTGATGGCAATTCCTAGCAGGCAGGCATGAACAAATGTGAGATAAAGGAAGGAAACAGAACAAAGGAGTCTCAGATCTGCAGTCACCCGTACAGTCAAAGGGGAACCAACATGGGATACATTAGGGTAATTAATTACAAGACTCCTGATCCTGAATCCTTCCCTGGCAATATGAAGGAAAGCAGTTGTTGGGGCTGCTCTAGGAGACAAGATGGCACTACCCATACCCCAGTCCTACTAACTGAATTGTGTCCATGCTCCTAAGATGAGAAAAGACAGTCTTGTCAATGGAGAAAGAAGGGATAGCAGAGACAAGCTCACGCACAAGGATGTGTGTGAGGGCCTTACCCAGGGAGGTTATGAGTGTCAAGTTCTCCAGCATCACATCACGATACAGGCATCTCTGACCCTCATTAAGAAGACTCCATTCCTCCCAGGAAAAGTTCACAGCCACATCTTCAAAGGTCACACTGCTCTGTTATGATGAGGACAGATGAAACCACAAATAGCCCCTATGCTGAAGATCCACAATCCATTTTCCCCACACTCCACCTTTGCCTATCTTCCTCCCAGGGTCTCCAACTCAGAGGAAAAACTTTCTCACTGGTGCCATTGTGTCCTCATGGGCACAATAATCATGGTGTACAACCATTAACAACAAGAGGCAGGTAAACAAATAAGTGTCTAAGCTGTGGGCCTGACCTAAAAGGGATCCACTTTTTCTTTACCAGCAATTCCCTTGCTATAGGTAAAAAGTCATGTAATGCCAATACAGTGTCCTAGAGCCATAAGACATACTCCCTCTCTACATACATGTCCCACCTATCCTTGAACACCACAGATACATGACTATGGACAATCCCACCTGACTGATCTCCACTATTGGCCTCCCTCTCGCATCTCCACAAGTATTTTAATTCCCTACTTTCCCTTCTAATGGTAAGGGTAGGATTCTCACCCTCATGATGGCAAAATGACAACTCCTAAAACAAAATAAACAAACAAAAAAATGACAACTGCTGACATTGAACATGTATCATCAATAATTCACTAACCAGGCTCGGCGCCTATGGCTCAACGGGCTAAGGAGCCAGCCACGTACACCTGAGCTGGTGGGTTTGAATCCAGCCCCAGGGCCCACCAAACAACAATGATGGCTGCAACCAAAAAATAGCCAGGTGTTATGGCGGGCACCTGTAGTCCCAGCTACTTGGGAGGTGGAGGCAAGAGACTTGCTTGAGCCCAGGAATTGGAGGTTGCTGTGAGCTGTGATGCCATGTCACTCTACCCAGGGTGACAGCTTGAGGCTCTGTCTCAAAAAAAAAAAAAAAAGTTCACTAACCAAATACAGTAGAACCTGTGTTAAGCTGACCACCCATAAATTGTAACAAACTGGTCAACATAAGGAACTAGGCCCACTGTACTGATAATGTACATGTGATGCAAGTCTGGTCTATGAAAATTAGTTCAACATGAGGTGGTTGATGTAGGGAGGTAGTCAACTATGGAGGTTCTACTATAACTCATAGCCTGAAAAGATACCATTCACCACAGAGGAGCACATGGGGATTGCACTATGGATAAAAGTAAGCAACCAGGAAGTGTTGGATTAAATCTCTGTAGGATGAAGAGGTTGTGATGGCCTGATTCCCTTGGAAGCATGTAATTGGCTTTGTCTGAATAACTCTGTGGGTAGGAATAAAATCAAACCTCATTAGGAAGGAATAATAATCAGGAGTTCTGCCTGGTCCCTTTGATGAAAAGATGTGTTAGGCTAGGATATATTAACTAAGAGAGCAGATTGGTTAAAGGATTTGCAATCAGGCCATTTCAGGTCATACCAACATCACTAGATGCCAGCATGGCACATCAGACTGGGCCTTCATTTTTGGCCTTACACCACAACATGGCTGATAACATCTATAGTATGCACAGTAAATTCAAACAATCTAAAATTGCCACAGAGGGTGGCACCTGTGGCTCAGTGGGTAAGTTGCCAGCCTCACGTACCAAGGGTGGCAGGTTTAAACAGGGCCCTGGCCAAAATGCAACAAAAAAATAGCCGGGCATTGTGGCGGGTGCCTGTAGTCCCAGTTACTTGGGAGACTGAGGCAAGAGAATTGCCTGAGCCCAGGAGTTGGAGGTTGCTGTGAGCTGTGATGCCACAGCACTCTACCGAGGGTGATAAAATGAGACTCTTTCTCTACAAAAAATAAAATAAAATTGCCACAGAGTTCCTGTGGTTCCCAGTAGCAGTGATAAGCCCAAATGATTCATATGAAGACCTTAGTATATGAATCCATAGCCAGAGAACCACATGTGGTTTGAGATATGCACAGCCCTATTCCATTTTTGTACTGCATTTGCTATTTCCTTAGAAATTATGACCATCCTCGTTCCGCATAATTCCAAAGCCCAGACCCACTGGTCATCCACCCCAGGCCTATCAGTTGTCAATCCTAATCCTTTTCTTTTTTCTTTTTGAGACAGAGTCTCATTTTGTCACCCTCAGTAAAGTACCATGGCATTATAGCTCACAGCAACCTCCAACTCTTGGGGACAAGCAATTCTCTTGCCTCAGCCTCCCAAGTAGCTGAGACTACAGGCACCCACCACAATACCCGGCTATTTTTAGAGATGGGGTCTCACTCTTGCTCAAGCTGGTCTCAAACTCATGAGCTCAGGACAATCCAACCACCTCGGCCTCCCAAAGTGCTAAGATTATAAGTGTGAGCCACCGCACCCGACCACAGATAACTTTCTTCCCTCTGAGGTGAATAAAACAGCTCAGATGCCACCAAAGTTGTCTTAAAATGTTGATAAATCCACAGAATGGTGAATGAGCACAAGTTTCCACCTGACTGTCATTTCCATTCAATTATTTCTGTGGTTCTACATCCATCTTGTCCATTCTCTCCTTAAAAGCCCATGTCCCCTGCCAAACTATGCTGTCTGACACATCTTCCTTATATGGCCACTTACCTCCCTCACCCTTGTTTCTAGGAGGTCAATACCATCATCCAAGTATCCAAGCAGGAGACCCAACCTTCTTCTTGTTGTTCCTCTGAGAGCTTTACCACCATAATCTAATGATTGCCCTTCCTAAAAGTGACCCATGGCTCACTAACCTTGGTCTACATAGTAGCTAACATATACTGGATGTCTCCAATATCAATCCATCCCCAGATAGCAACATCTGTGTCCAACTGCCTGTGTGATACCTCCACTTAGTAGTTTCTGAAACATTGGAGACTCTTGACATGACTGTGGTATTAAGAAATAGTTAGTCTTCACTCCCTCTTTGTGGCATACAACTCCTAAAATGACTTCACTGGGGGCTGGCAGCCTGTAGGGTAACTTCAGGATGAGGGTTGGTCATGGAAAAGACTAAGACAGGATTAGAGGGCTGGGAAGTTTGTCCCAATACCCTAGTTTTCAGAAAGACGAGTGATGCTGAAGGTTAAGTTGATCAGCAATAGTCAATGATTTCATCAATCATGCATATGTAATAAAGCCTCCACAAAATCCCAAAAGAAAAGGTTATACCGGCTCAGCACCTGTGGCTCAACAGGCTAAGGCGCCAGCCACGTACACCTGAGCTGGCGGATTCGAATCCAGCCTGGGCCCGCCAAACAACAATGACGGCTGCAACCAAAAAATGGGCGGGCGTTGTGGTGGGCGCCTATAGTCCCAGCTGCGTGGGAGGTGGAGGCAAGAGACTCTCTTGAGCCCAGGAATTGGAGGTTGCTGTGAGCTGTGATGTCACAGCACTCTATCCAGGGTGACAGCTTGAGACTCTGTCTCAAAAAAAAAAAAAAAAAGAAAAGGTTATACCAAAAAAGTGGTACAACCAGGAAGGAATCTCCATCCCTTGCCTTATGTAACTCTTCATCTTTATCCTTTATAATAAACCAGGAAACACGTCTTCCTAAGTTTTGTGACTGACTCCAGCAAATAAATGAAACTCAAGGACGGGGTTATGGAAAATAGATTTATAGTAGGTCAGTCAGAAGCACAGCCAAAAACATCTTGGGATTTGTGACTGACATCAGAAGTGGGGGATGGGGCAGTTTTGTAGGACTTAGTTCTCAACCTGTAGGATTTGACTCTGTGGATAATGTTGAAATTGAATTGAAGGACACCTATTTGGTGTCCTCTAGAGAACTCCTTGGTGTGTGAGGAGAACACTTCACACACGTGGTCACAGAAGTATTCTGTGTTGACTGTTGTTGGAGGAAAGCAGAGGAAAAACAGTCTGGGTTTAATGACCAAAACAAACCTCCTGATATCTTCAGGGAATATTATACCTAAAAGCAATTTGTTCCTGGTGGTGCCCATAGCTCAGTGGGTAGGGCGCTGGCCACATACACCGAGGCTGGCAGGTTCGAACCAGCCTGGGCCACCTGAACAATGACAACTGCAACAAAAAAATAGCCAGACGTTATGGTAGGCACCTGTAGTCTCAGCTGCTCGGGAGGCTGAGAGAAGATAATCACTTAAGCCCAAGAGTTTGAGGTTGCTGTGAGCTGTGACACCATAGCACCTCTACCGAAGGCAACATAGTGAGACTCTATAAAAACAAACAAACAAACAAAACACTTGTTCATCACAGTTGATGCAGTTTCTACTGCCACAGCTGCTAAGACCAAAACCGGAGGGGGGCGGGGATCATCCCTAAATCCTCTTGCCTTTTTTTTTTTTTTTGAGCCAGAGTCTAGAGTGTCATGGCATTAGCCTAGTTCACAGCAACCTCAAACTCTGGGCTTAAGCAATCCTCCTGCCTCAAACTCCTGAGTAGCTGGGACTACAGGCACTGCTTGAAAACACCCAACTAATTTTTGTGTTTAGTAGAGATGGGGTCTTGCTGTTGCTCAGGCTGGTCTTGAACTCCTGAGCTCAAGGGATCCTTCCACCTTGATCTCCCAGAGTGCTAGAATTACAAATATGAGCCACCACGTATGGCCCCTAAATCCTCTTTTAAGCCCTCATGAGTCACATTAGAAAATCTAGTTGCCCTTCTAAAAAATATGAATCCAGAATCAAGCCACATCTCTTAAGCAACAACTTTGGTCCATTAACCCTCATGTGAACTATGGCAGGAGTGGCCTCCACTCGGATCGTCATCCCACCTACCTCAAGCCCACATTCTCCACTCTGCAATCAGAAAGAGCCTGTTATAGCCAGGCAAAGAGGCTCATGCCTGTAATCCCAGCACTCTGGGAGGCCGAGGTGGGTGGATTGCCTGAGTTCAGGAGTTCCAGACCAGCCTGAGCAAGAGTTAGACCCCATCTCTAAAAATAGGCAGGTGCTGTGGCCACACCTGTAGTACCAGCTACTTGGGAGGCTGAGGCGAGAAAATTGCTTGAACCCAGGAGTTTGAGGTTGCTGTGAGCTATGACACCATAGCACTCTACCAATGGGTGACAAAGCAAGACTTTGTCTCAAAAAAAAAGCATGTTTAGCCAGGCGCTGTGGTGGGTGCCTGTAGTCTCAGCTACTCGGGAGGCTGAGGCAAGAGAATCGCCTAAGCCCAGGAGTTGGAGGTTGCTGTGAGCTGTGTGACGCCACGGCACTCTACCAAGGGTGATAAAGTGAGATTCTATCTCTACAAAAAAAAAACAAACAAAAAAACATGTTAAGACCCTGTAACACACCTAAACCCTCTAATCATTCCACCTCTAAGCATTTGCATAATTCCAGCATCAGCTCCTGTATTAACCTTCCACGTGTGTTTACATCAGCTGACAGAAATGAAAAACACCTCCCCATTACCTGTATCATTGACTTAAAACCCTAAATCTGGGTTTTCCTTAAGACCCCCAGATCAAAGGACTGCAGAAAAGGCACACAAGCGCCCCAGGACACCATAGGCTAGACAATATATGCCACTGAGGAATTAGAACACCCCTCTACTTTCCTTGTGAGTTCTTTAAGTGCTTCTACAGTCATGAGAAGATGTGCAAAGAGGCAGGCTCTTCAGGAATGTGTTCATGGTGGGATCTGATGGACTTAGGACTCTCTGTATGTCTGGCCCTCAAGTACTCTCATAGCTTAATGCTCTCTTACTAGATACCTGACCTTGAACAAATATTTAACCTCTCAATGCCTTAATGTCCTTATTACTTCCTTCTACTCTGTTCTTCCTTTGAACAACCATTGGGAAATTCTTTTAAAACCCCACACATAGCGAGTTCCTTTTTTGTTCAAAACTCTCCATGGCCTCTAGAGTCCTCAAAGTCAAAGTACAATCTTCAGCATTATACTGAGGGAGTAATTCTTTTTTTTTTTTGAGACAGAGTTTCAAGCTGTCACCCTGGATAGAGTGCCTTGGCATCACAGCTCAAGCAACCTCCAATTCCTGGGTTCAAGCGAGTCTCTTGCCTCCGCCTCCCAAGTAGCTGAGACTGCAGGCACCCGCCACAACGCCCGGCCATTTTTTGGTTGCAGCCGTCATTGTTGTTTGGAGGGCCGGGGCTGGATTCGAACCCCCCAGCTCAGGTGTACGTGGCTGGCGCCTTAGCCTGCTGAGCCACAGGCGCCGAGCCTGAAGGAGTAACTCTTACCTAACAATCTTTGTTCCCAGTAGACACGAGATGTCCCCGAGTTACAAATCCTCCTAGCTCAGTCGCCCCGCCGAGCCTTTGCACATACTGACCCTCTGCCTGTTACACTCCCACGCACGTCCCACGTAATGAGAGACAGGGACCCCACCAGGAGCGCCTCACTGTCCGGCACAAAGCCCTGGGCTGCGGGCTTTGAAGCGCTCCTCACTGGGGCCTTCTGATCTGAGTAGGGTGCAAGTGAAGACCGGAGGATGAGGCACTTACCTGAGCCGGGTCCCTCAACGCCGCGGTCGCCATCGGACTTTGTGCGCGGGGCGGGGCACGGCGGTCCCCATCCCGGGCCTGTTGCGTCATCGAGCCACAGATCCGCCTCTGTGCAGCAAGCACAATCACTCTTCTCGCTCTTTTTCAATCTTGTCACATTGGTTTAGACCCAGAGCAGCAACATGTACACAAAACAAGCCAAAATGGCCGCCTCAAGCAGGACGCCGGAAATCCAGACCGGACGCTACGTACCTCTGGCAAAGGCACCTCCTCTCTGAGGCTTCATTGGGTAATGTAGTTCCCGTAAATGCACAGAACGAGGGGGCGGTCGCCCCCCATGAGCCTTCCAAGAGAAATGACAGAGCGCCACCGCGAGGGGCGCCGGGAAATGGCAGCTTCTGGTCCAAGCGCAGAGGAGGGCCTTTCCTTCTTGGAAGGGGCCTTAATCACGTTCTGAGGGGTATCGTGTGCAACTGATTGCCCAGGTGTTTGGAAATGTATTAGTTCTAGGTCTGTGATACTCAGCTTCTACCTAGATTCTAAAATATCACTGGAGGCCAGGCTCAGTGACTCAAACCTGTATTCTCAGCACTTCAGGAGGTCGAAGACCAGCCTGGGCAACAGAGCAAGACCCTATCGACAAAAAAAGCCAGAAAAAATGTAGCTGGTGTGGTGGCCTGTGCCTATAGTTCCAGGTACTCAGGAGGGTGAGGCAGGAGGATTGCTTGAGCCCCGGAGTTGGAGGTTGCAGTAAGCTATGATGATGCCACAGCACAAAAGTCTAGGCAACAGAGCAACACCCAGTGGTCTCAAAAAAAAATTCCTAAATAAATATAAAGTGATGGTCCAAACTTAACCACATGGTACAGTTTACACACAGTTTACTGAATGTTGTTTTTACCTTACTACCAGCATTAAAAATGTGGTTCAAAAGAAGAATCTGGATTCTCTATTAGTTTTGATTAATAGTCTTGGCAACTCAAAGTTGACTCTGTCAACTCTCCTTGTGCCCTAAGTGGGCCAGTAAGCTTCTATGATAGCAAATATCAATAAGCCAGGAATGCTGTTTCCATCTGAAAAAATTGTAATGCTAGCTACTCACACAGGTCACATAACTGGACTAAGAGACCTCCCTCCCCCTCCTTCCTCTTGCCAATGCAGGAATGGCCTTGGGGTAAACAGATCAGAAAACTATAGGAGGCTTGGTGCCGGTAGGTCGGTGGTTAGGGTGCTGGCCACATATACCGAGGCTGGTGGGTTAGAACCGAATCTGGGCCTGCTAAACAATGACAAATACAACAACAACAACAACAACAAAAATAGCCAGGCGTTGTGGCGGGTGCCTGTAATCTTAGCTACTTGGGAGGCTGAGGCAAGAGAATCGCTTAAGCACAACAGTTTGAGGTTGCCGTGAGCTGTAACGCTACATAACTGTACCAAGGGTGAAATAGTAAGATTCTATCTAAAAAAAAAAAAAAAAAGCTATAGGATCCATAAAACGTTCATATTATTTCCTCTGACAAGGACATCCACTAGACAAGATGAGAAAGTCCTGAGAGGCTGGGTGCAATAGCTCATGCCTATAATCCCAGTACTTTGAGAAGCCAAAGTGAGAGCACTGCTTAAGGCCAGGAGTTTGAGACCAGCCTGGAGAACAGCAAGAGTTCAACTTTACCAAAAAATGTAAAAATTATCCAGTAATGGTGGTGCACTGGAAAGGCTAAGGCAGGAAGACTGCATGAGTCCAGGGGGAGGTCATGGTGTTGCAGCGAGTTATGATGATGTCACTGCATTCCAGCCTGAATGACAGCACATGACAGAGACAGAGAAAGACCCTGAGCAGTGGGATGTTTCCTGGGACTCAGCTCACACACATCCTGTTGAAAAAGGAAAAAAAAAGTTAAGCAAGAATGTCTGTCCAGCATCTTCCAATTCAACCCCAGACTGGCATTACCCTTGTTACTGCTCTTTGTAGCCAAAGATAAATATTTCCCCCCCAAATCATGTAATCCTTTTTTTTTTTTTTTTGAGATAGAGTCTCACTCTGTTGTCCAGGCTAAAGTGCTGAAGCATCATCACAGCTCACAGCAACCTCAAACTCCTCGGCTCAAACAAGCCTCTGGCCTCAGCCTCCCAAGTAGCTGGGTCTACAGGTGCCCACAACAATGCCCAGCTAATTTTTCTATTTTTAGTCTCACTCTTGCTCAGGCTGGTCTTCCTTCGTTTTCTTCTTCTTATTTTTTTTTTTTTGAGAGAGTCTCACTCTGCAGCCCAGGCTCAAGTGTTGTGGCGTCATAGCTCACTGCAACCTCAAACTCCTGGGTTTAAGGGCTCCTCTTGCCTCAGCCTTCTGAATAGCTGGGACTACAGGTGCCCACCACCACATCTGACTGATTTTTCTATTTTTTTAGTAGAGACAGGGTCTTACTCTTCATCAAGCTGGTCTTGAACTCATGAGCTCAAGTGATTCTCTGCCTTGGCCTCCCAGAGTGCTGGGATTACAGGTGTGAGCCACTGTGCCTAGCTGGGGTGTATTGACCTTGAATCTAGGAAGATACAGTAGTGTAGTCTTCATGTGGTTTCTTCACCGGTAATCCACTATAGACATTGTGAGTTTCTTGGTGACCTAGGCTGATAGAGTTTGTGACAACAATGGTGCAACTTAGTGGTGTGCTCCCTGGGCTATTTCTCTAATGAGGGCTTATGCTTGCATGTGGTTAGTTGGCCAACTTGGGGTCCAGTTCACTGGGATTGAGGCCATAGGGAAGTTACCGTGACTGGGAGGGCAAATATATGGTTGCTTAGCTAGCCTGGGGGCATGCCCACCAGAGGCAGCTCACATGGCTGTATCTCGGGCCAGGCATGCAGGCATAGGGATAGTTAGATGACCTGGGAGCACGTTTGCCGCTGACAACCATGAGATTGTTTCTCAGGTCCAGCAAAGAGCTACACAACTGCTGAAGTTGTGCTTGGCCCGGGGATGTATCTCCTGGGGGTGGACTACAAGACTGCTTTTCAGGTCTGAACATGGACACACAGTTGCTTGGCTGGCCTGAGGGCATGTGTGCTGGAGGTAGCCCACAGGACTACTTCTCAGGTCTGAGATGGGAGCACATTGCTCCTCAGTTGGCATGGGGTGTGTCCCTAAAGGTGTCCCACCAGGCTTTTTTCTTTTTTTTTTTTGAGACAGAGCCTCACTCTGTCACCCTGGGTAGAGTACCATGGCATCATAGCTCACAGCAGCCTCAAAGCCTTGGTCTCAAGCAATCCTCTTGCCTCAGCCTCCCGAATAGCTGGGACTACAGGCACCCATTGCAATGCCTGGCTAGTTTTTCTGTTTTTAGTAGAGACAAAGTCTTGGTCTTGCTCTTGCTCAGGCTAGTCTGGAACTAATGAGCTCAAGGAATCCACCTGTCTCAGCCTCCTAGAGTGCTAGTACAGGCGTGAGCCACCACACCTGGCCTTTTTAATTTTTTTGAAAGAAGAGTTGCATTTTGTCACCCTCAGTAGAGTATGGTGGTGTCATAGCTCACAGCAACTTCAAACTTTTGGGCTCAAATGATCTTCTTGCCTCAGCCTCCCAAGTGGCTGGGATTACAGGCACTTGCCATAGTGCCTGGCTAGTTTTAGAGACAGGGTCTCTCTCTACTTAGTCTGGTCTCGAACTCCTGAGCTCAAGCAATCCACTTGCCTTGGCCTTCCAGAGAGCTAGGATCACTGTGCCTGTCTCAGGCTGCTTCTTAAAACCAAGACTTGAAGGAATGCCCAGCTGTTCAACCGCCCTGGGGCTTATCTATCAGGGCTAGCCTGCATAACTGTCAGTCCTGGGGCACAGGCACGTAAGTGCTCAGATGGCCTAGGGGCGTCTCTGCCAGGGACAGTCTACAGAGCAGGTTCTCAGGCTCTGATTGTGGATGCAGGGCTATTAGGTATGTCAGGCGCTTGTCTGCAGGATGGGCATTTCAGGGATGTCACTCAGGATACAGGCACAAGCTGTTTTGCTGGCCCATGAATGTGTTAACTGGTTGTAGGCTTGAGGGGTCATCTAGCTCAAGGGAGGGTGTGTGGTGCTTTGACTGGCTCCAGGGCAGGTTTGCTCTGCACAGTGCTGCCAGACTGTTCCTCTAGTTCAAAGTGAGAGAGAGTGGTAGGAGTTGGTTTCCCTGATGTGCAGGACCACCATCACTGCCAGTCCTGCACCCAGGCTCTGTACTACTGGTGTTGTGATGTTCAATCACTGGTGAGGGTTTGGCAGAGACGGAGCCTCAGTTACGAAGAAGAGTAAGATGTTTAACTAGAGATGGCTACATTTGTCTCTCACAAGAAAGAACCAAGGTTATGAATTAACAGTGAAGGTTTGACTAGAGTGTTGAAGGAGTACAATAGAAGAATGGGAACACACTTGTGATCAGAAATCCAAGAGGACAGTGTGGAGTTACCCAGGCCCTGCAGCCCCATCTCCCCACAATGGATCTGCCAAGAGTCAGGAAAAGATTTCCCTTTGTGGGGATAAGTTTAACAAAGATCCCTACTGTGGCCCACTGACACCTTATAACAGGAGAATCCCAGTCTCCT
The DNA here is from genome assembly GCA_963573935.1 of Arctocebus calabarensis. Lineage (NCBI taxonomy): Eukaryota > Metazoa > Chordata > Mammalia > Primates > Lorisidae > Arctocebus > Arctocebus calabarensis. Next base: position 17,693 of record CAUYON010169818.1, read on the forward strand.
AGTTGGGAGAACTGCCAGAAATTCATGCAGCTGCATGCCCCAGATAAGGAGCACAATGTTTGCCCTCCCATCCCCACACAGTCTGTCAGCCAAGCTGTTGAAGGGCATTTTGCCATTTGAGCCCAGAGCTACCTCCAGGGTACAGGTTTTTCTTTTTCTGAAAGTAGAGGCCAAAGGTCAGACCATTTTAAATCTGCACTTGGTCTTGCGTGACCATCAGAACCAGCACTTTCATTTTGTCTATTATAGGTTAACAATAACTAAGGGACTGAGCGTATAGCATGCTTATTAATTTACATTTCCTTACAGATTCAATGAGACAACTGCTAGAGTCACGTCTACCCCTGCTACAGTCTGAATTGTGACCTCAGATTTCATGAGTGGGGCTCTTAATCCCCAAGTTTGTATTTTTTTTTCAAGAGGCAGAGTCTCATTTTGTCACCCTTAGTAGCTCACAGCAACCTCCAGCTCTTGGGCTTAGGCAATTCTCTTGCCTCAGCCTCCCGAGTAGCTGGGACTATAGGTGCCTGCCACAACGCCCTGCTATTTTGTTTTGTTGCAGTTTATCAGGGGCCAGGTTTGAACTAGCCACCTTTGGTATATAGGGCCGGTAACCTACTCACTGAGCCACAGGTGCCACTTTTTTTTTTTTTTAGAGACAAAGTCTCACCCTGTCACTCTCGGTAGAGTGCGTGCCGTCGCAGCTCACAGCAACCTGCAGCACTTGGGCTTAGGCGATTCTCTTGCCTCCCGAGTAGCTGGGACTACAGGTGCCCGTTACAACGCCTGGCTATTTTTTTGTTGCAGTTTGGCTGGGGCCAGGTTCAAACTCAACACCCTCAGTATATGGGGCTGGCGCCCTACTCAGAGTCACAGGTGCCCCTAAATTTGTATTTTGACTGGAAGTGACACCTTTGGGAGGTAGATTAGTAAGGTCATTAGGGTGGCAGTCCCATGATGGGATTAATAACTTTCTAAGAGGAAGAGAGATATGAACAGGCAGATATGTTCTTCCCATCTGACCACTGATACCCTCCCCCATGTTATGACGAGGCAAAAAGGCCCTCAGAAAATGCTGCTCTTATCCTGGGACTTCCCAGCCTCTACAAATGTAAAAAATAAGCTTACCTTCTTTATATTACCTAATTTGTGGTTTATTTTAAAGCAACAGAAACAGACCAAGACACCTCCATCTCTAAATTCATTGGTAACTTGTATCTTCTTTCTTTGGTAGAGTCTCATTCTATGGCCCTCAGTAGAGTGCCATGGCATCACACAACTCATAGAAACCTCCAACTTCTGGACTTAGGTGATTCTCTTGCCTCAGACTCCTGAGTATGTAGGACTACCAAGCACCAGCCACAATGCCCGGCTATTTTTTTGTTCAGTTTGGCCAGGGCTGGGTTTGAACCCGCCACCCTCGGTATATGGGGCCGGCACCCTACCCACTGAGCCACGGGCACCGCCTGGTAACTTATATCTTTATTGACTGATGCCAGCACAGCTATAGTTTCATACCATAGGTGATAGGGTCATCACGCAGGGATCAAAGAGTCCTCATGCTCCACCCTTTCATCATTTTTCTTCCCAAACCATGCTCCCATGTGACAGGACCATTCTAGCAAGTTCATTTTACTGACACCAAATGTACATGAAAAACAAACGCATTACTCCTATATTCTTGCAACACTTCTGGTCATCAATGGGTTTTTCCCACAACAAGGATTATCCACTTCTAGACAGACACCAACTGGGAGCCAACAATTTAACTGGACTCTGATTCTATCTGCCTGAACATAGTGTCAGATACCACAGGTTACAGGCTTAGTCCCACAAGACTGCTCCCAACATCAGTCCCCATTCACCTTGTGAGATCAAAAGACATTTGTAGCACTCAAGAAATTATAAGGAATTTAGCAACTCTTTAGCAAAGGCCTTAGTCTGGTGTCAGAACCAGGGTTAAGGACCAAACATTAGAACAAAACACTCACCTAGAAACCCTACTTACAATGATTTTAGGAGCTCTGAGTCAGGTACCAGTACAAAGACCAATGTTTTTCATTATTTTACATAAAATACACAAAAATAAAAATTAGCTTGATATAGCTGCAAAAATACAGGTACAGATAAAATCAGAAATGCATTATGTGCAAATGAGGCCACTCATCTAACTCTTGTCATATGACTACATTCACATAAAGTTTCAAAACTGGCAAAGCTAAACTACATTGGTCAGTATAGAGTCTACCTACAAAAAGCTAGAAGGCCCTAAGTTTATTATAAGAAAAATCCCTCAGTTGGGCGGGGGGGGGGGGGGGGGGGGTTGGCAAAAATTAAATTCATGGTAAAAACACGGGCCAAACTGAGTTTATTAAAATAAAAACATAAGGGCCGGGGTAATACCAAACACGGGATTTAATAAGTTAAATTTTTTAATACCTGTGGAGCTTTTAATCACGCAGTTAAGTTTATTATTTTTAGAAAAACATTTGGCTCCTTTTTATTACTTTTAATTTATTTGTTCCAATCACCCCCCCCCCCCCCCCGCCCAAATGAGGGAT
>CAUYON010169823.1:0-29222 GCA_963573935.1 Arctocebus calabarensis
ACTTGGGAGGCAGAGGCAGGAGACTTGCTTGAGCCCAGGAATTGGAGGTTGCTGTGAGCTGTGATGCCACTGCACTCTATCCAGGGTGACAGCTTGAGGCTCTGTCTCAAAAAAAAAAAAGAACAATAATATGTTTTTGCATCATTAGGTTAAGGCAACTCTTAAAAATTTAAATAAAGACTTTATTTGCATATATCCAATGTAATATACTATGCTAGAAAATATTTCTCATAATTATTATTGGTAAACCCCATAAAGATAATTTTTATCAGTTTGCAGCTCATTCTATCACTCCAGGAAATGTGGAATCATTTAAATCTCCTATAGAGAAATCCATTTTACATCAAGTTATGTATCCATAAAAAAACAGCTAGACTGTGATGCAAATGACTACGATGGAGCCGATATGATATTTAACAATAAAGTTTTTTATTATTAAACTGAAGTGAGCTCAAAAAATTCTACCTAGGGAAAAAGCTCAGGTGCCCCCACACGTGTTCTAATTGCAGGACTTTTTTCTGTTTAGAAAAGAGAACTCTATCATGCCTTTGGGATGGTTTATCTGAGTTTGCGATATGACCTAGTGGCTATATCAAACAGGAGTATCTTTCTGGGTAGACATATTAGAAATCAGCTCCTTCCAACTTAAGCTCAATGGAGATATTTGTTAAGTGAGGCCAGAGACGGCTGGTCAGTGAGGCGCTATCGGGGTTCTGATGCCAAGACCTAGAAGCCGCTGGGTGCGGCTCGGGGGGGTCGGTCATCTTTGCTCAGGTCAGCTGTGCTCATCTTTGTCCATCTGCTTATTCTCCTCTTTCCCCAGTCTCTGGCTCCCCTGCTCCTCTGCCAGGGGAGAGCTTTGCCCTGCAGCTCAACCCGGTTTCTAAAGAAAGTCAATCAATGGATCTTTTGCCACTTCTCCTAAATCCCTTAATAAGTTCATAGACAAGGGACCCTGATTGATCCAGCTTGCATCAGGTGCCTGCCGGTGACCCAGGCTGGGAGCTGCTGGGACCTCTGCTGTGGTGGAGGAAGGCAGTGACCAGGCTGAGCTGGGAAATGCTGCTCAAGGGCTCCCCGTGAGAATGAAGCTCGAGAGAGGTGAGTCCTGGAAACAGAGTTGGGAGTCAGTAGATTGCAGGTGTTTATAAGCGTCTGGAAGTGATGAGATCATGTAGTTAAGTTTTACTTGTGTGGTGGAGGGAGAGAGAGACAGTGGCAATCCTGAAGAGTATGGTATGTAGACTGAGCGAAGGGAAGGAGTTATTTATCCCCCAAATAATCCTGACACGTCCATCAAGAGAGCTGCAGGCGCAGGGAAGGAGCTGCTCTGGAATCTGTCCAGTTTACTTCTTGCTTGCCCCGCGACATTTTCTTCTGTCCAGTCCCTTTCCTGTGTGGTGTGGGCTCCACCGTTTATACCTTGACTGCACTTTCTATTCTGGTATTCCTCTAGACAGGGATGAATCCAGGTCTGGACGGGATGTGGAAGTTTACACAAGGGTGGGGACCCATTTTAAGAAAGGGAATGCAAATTTAGTATACAAATACAAAACTGGGCACAAAAATACATGTTTATTTAGAATGAGAACATAAATGAGAGTAATTACAAATTTTAAAAAGTTGACAAATACCGCCGGGAACGGTGGTTCATGCCTGTAATCCCAGCACTCTAGAAGGCCAAAGTGGGTAGATTGCCTGAGCTCATGAGGTTGAGACCAGCCTCAGCAAGAGTGAGACCCCCCCATCTCTAAAAAAAAATAGCCAGGCGTTGCAACAGGCGCCTGTGGTCCCAGCTACTTGGGAGGCTGAGGCAAGAGGATGGCTTGAACCCAGGAGTTTGAGGTTGCTGTGAGCTATGATGCCAGAGCTCTCTACCAGGGGCAAGAAAGTGAGAATCTGTCTCAAAAAAAAAAAAAAAAATTGACAAACACCACACACATCGCATAATCTGGAAAAACACATCATTTTAAACAATAAATGGCTTTACCTATGAAATACTTTCTCCTCTGAATTTAGTCTTCAAAGTTACTAATCACCTCTTCATATGATAATGATTTTATAATACCCTGTTCCAAAGGGTAAATAGAAAGCTAACTCAGTCTTTCCTCTGGTGTAGTTCTTTAAACTTGCAAAAATTGATAGTTAAGAAGAGTTTCTTTCAGCACTGCAATTATTGGTGATGCCATGTAAATATTTAAGACTGTTGTCAAATCTGGGGAAACGATCAGGTTTTTTTTCTTATGGGAGTTGTGAAATTCGGAAGAGTTTTCCACAGACTAGCTTTTGGCCATGTGCAATTCGAATCTGTTTTTCTTCCACTAAACACACATACTCAGGGCCAGGCTCTGTGAGATCAGTCACAGTGCAGTGCAGCTTCTGGCTCGACATGCCAGGACACGTGTCCAACACAGGATTTGGGGAAGGACGGGGCAGTCAAGAGCTCAGTAAGGGGCTGGTCTGGAACAGCCAGTAACTAGGGTGGAAGAGAGACTGGGAGGGTGTGCCTTTGGGTAGGTAAATTTGTGGAGGACATGGCAGGAAGAGAAGGCAGTCCTTCGTAAGGACTTCAAATTTGACCATGAGGCAAAGTTAGCTATGAGAAAAGACGAGGTAAGAGGTGGAGTTGCCAGATTAGGCAATTAAGAATATGGGGTATCGGCTCGGCGCCTGTGGCTCAATGGGCTAAGGCGCCAGCCACATACACCTGAGCTGGCGGGTTCGAATCCAGCCCGGGCCCACCAAACAACAATGACGGCTGCAACCAAAAAATGGCCAGGCGTTGTGGTGGACGCCTGTAGTCCCAGCTAACTGGGAGGCGGAGGCAGAAGACTCGCTTGAGCCCAGGAATTGGAGGTTGCTGTGAACTGTGATGCCACAGCACTCTATCCAGGGTGACAGCTTGAGGCTCTGTCTCAAAAAAAAAAAAAAAAGAATATGGGGTATCTGTGTATTAAATAGTGCCCAGGACATCCTTACACTATAAAATAGTCATTGTCTATCTGAAATTCAAATTTAACAGGTGTCCCCTATAACTTTTCTCCCAATTCTAGGTGGGCCCTTGAATAGAACAATGCAGCTCTGGAACAGTCACTGGGAGAACGAGAGAGCTGCCTACAGAGGAGAAGGACAATGAGGGCCCAGACAGAGTAGAAATTAGGAAACTGATGGAGGTGGGGAAGGTGGGGATTTCTGGGGCACCGGCGTTCACACAGCCTGCGATGGTAGCAACAAGGTTGAAAACATATGATCAAAGATGGAACTCTGCCGGGTTTCTCTTCTTTCTGTTCTTCCTATATTTACTCTTACCACTTCAAGAAAGCCAAGGCAGACATTTCAAAAAGAAAGATGTACTGATTATGGATTGGAATCCAAATCACAGAATATGTTAAGAATGTTTTATTCTACACCACTCAAGTATGCTGTAATATATTCACCCGAAGCAATAAATCCCACGCTGCACTAGCAAATTATAAACAAATGATAGAAGCTGAAGTTTTCCTCTCAAAAAGAGGCTAAAGAACAGATAATTTAGAAAGAACAGATTTTATTGGAACGTCAATAGTTTTCATGACACAGATACTTAACTACTCGTTTTCAACATACCCATATAAAGAAAATGATGAAAAGGTTTTTTTTTTTTTTTTTAAGAAAAGATAATTTGACAGATGGAGTCTTTTTATGGGATCAGTAGAAGTGATAAAATTGAATAAATTACCAAGATTTTATCTCCTTTTCTGTAATTCTCCCGAAAGATTTAGAGATGGCAGACTGAATCAACTGGAAAATAAATTTGCAAGTTTATAACGTTTCTAAAACAGGAATTAAAGACAAACTTCTAGTCTTGTTTTTTTTATTTAATTTTTATTAAATTATATCTGTATACATTTATGGGGTACAATGTGATGATTTGATATAGAATGTGGGATGCTTAAATTAAACTAATTAATACAACCATCACCTCACCTATTTTTGTGGTATGACATTTATAATGTACTCTTAGTGGTTTTGAAATGTACCGTTGTATTGTGTACTTTAGATGAAGAAAGTACTTTTAAAGGATGGATAGCAATGTCAGGTGGACCAGTACTCATGAAATCTGGGGTCAAGGCCAATTTAAGGTGACTCTGGTTGCTGCCATTATCTCACCAACCTTCCTATATTGTGAACATCAGGATTTTGCACATGCTTTGGACCATTGCCTGATGGCCCTCTCTAAGGTATCTTGAACTTTCATACATGTGTTTGAAATATGAGATATATTCATAATAGTTTCATCTCTGTTTATCACTCTAGTGTGTTTTAAGCATCCCAGATATACACAGGAATCTTTGCCTCAGTCACATTAAGTTATTTGTCATACACATTTGGCATTCCTGAATTTCCTTCAGAAGAATTAGGTAGCCTATGGCTTTAAAACCTTTGCCTTTAATTCCTTTGTTCTATTCAAACAGAGTCCAACCTATAAAGTAGTTACAGAACAGGGGACAGAAGAGGAGGCCCATGACTAGAATAGCTCCCCAGAGAGAGAATTTGGTGAAACTTTCTCAAATCTCAAACTTATAACGCTTCTCTGCTTTTGGAAGAAAGCAGTGTTTCCTTTTTCATTTTCAGACAAGAAATGTGAAAAGATCAAAAGAAAGGATTTGCCTGGATGTTAGTAAGGCCTGATTAGGTCGGAATTAGCCTTTTTCTCTTTTCACTGAGAGAAGCAGAGACCATTTGTGGAAATTATTTAAATGTGTATGCCTTCCAGGGAAGCTCTTTTATTTGCCACTGCATTTATTGTAGCACCAGGGAGCTTGACAGTCATTCCAAACTTTTGCTGCAATAGCTTTAGTATTGCCTGTGGCCATTAGAGTAACAAAAGGAAAAATTAACTTTCCTCCAGCTGAAAATTAACACTCTAGATTAATTAAAAAGCAAATGTAATCAAGGCCTAAGGATTTTTCTCTGAAGGTCCTTTCTGCAGGGGCCTCAGAACTGCAGTGAGTCTTCTTAGCTTATGGGGAAGGAAGAGTTGAATGTTTCAACAGGATTAATGTACAATGTAATTTGCCCAATATGAATACGATAAAAACCAGTGGGAGTCCAAAGTCCTTGCTTGTGGCGAATGGATTGCTACTGCTGCTTGCCTTGGAGAGGAGGAAGGAAGAAGAAAAGGGCGTGGATATAGAGCTATATGATGTGTTCTAGAGTTAGGTCACACCCCAGGTGCCCATTTACTATCTGTGTGACCTGGGGCAAGCGACTTAGTCTCTCAGGAGCTCTGTTTCCTAATCAGCAAAATGGAGTTAATTCACACATGACGAAGCCCTCAACATGTAAGAGATACTCAGTAGATGGTGGTCATGGTCAGCACCTCTGGGAGGCTGTCTGGTTGCCGGTGCTCAGGTGCTTGTCATAATCATCGATCTTATGAATGTGCAGTTGGTGTTGGCAGAACTAGCTATTACTACCTGATCTCTGGGATCAATATACATATCCCAATCCTCTTGTTTTAATTACACTTTTGGACAATGTAGTTATGTTTAGAGGGACGTGATTTGACAAAGAGCATATCAAAACTATAAATTATGCCATCGTAAATTTTCTTCTTTAGATTTTGCTTATTCTATACTTGATGATAGCTTTAAGCTCCAAAAATCCTCAATGTTTCCTTGAAAAACTTCTTTGAACTAAAAATCTGGACTTCTTTAGGACTCCCCTGCATGGTGTTTACACTTTTTCCTGTCTTACCCTGACTAGCTTTCCCTACCTTTTCTTGTGGACTATAAAACATCTTTGCCACATCGAAATTCATGCCAATTTTTTCAAACCAGCCACAGATTTTTATACTCTCTGCTTTGGCTCATAAGATTTCCTCTGTACTTGAAAATTTTTTTCTCTTCTGCATGTGGAAAACTCTTCTTATCTATACACGGCCATCTCAAACACATGCGTTTCTCTTCCTTTATAAAGTTTCTCCCTAATCTGCATCCTGGTTCCATGCTTCTTTGCTGAAACAACTCTTCTTTACCTCTGTTCTGTTTCCTTTTGATTTTCTCTATGACAATAATAATTTTATTAAGGTACAGTCATGTGGCACCTAATGACAATTTGGTCAATGACAGACTGCATACATGATGGTGGTCCTGTCATATTATAATACCATGTTTTTATTGTGCCCTTTCTACTTAGGTATGTTTAGATATACGAATACTTACAACAGTGTTATGATTGTCTGTGGTATTCAGTACAGTCGCAGGCTACCCAGGTGTGTAGCCTGGGAGCAATAGGTTGTATCATGTAGCCTGGGTCTGTGTAAGTACACTCTGCGATGTTTACACAAGGATGAAGTCACCTAATGAAGCATTTTTCAGGACACATCTCTGCCATTAAGTGATGTATGACTGTAGTCATTGATTTATGGGGTAAAATTATTACCTACAGTTTCTAAAGCATTGCCCAGTGCCAAGCATTGTGTGAAGAACATACTTGCATTATCTCATTTAAGCTTTCTAATTAACTCAGTGAGAACTATGATTCTCCCCATTTGGAAAATGAGGAAACTGAGGCTCAGGCACTTGTCTCAGTCCCATAGCCGGTATGTGGGAGAGCAGATGCTAGAACATAGGCAGGATTTTTTCTAAGGTCAATGCTGTAAAATACAAACTATCCTTTCCACCCATTGCCAGGATAAATTCCAATTCATAATAATTTAAGCCCCTGTCTGTTTCTCTTTTTTTAGTTATAAGTCCTTTGAGGCCCGGGACTGTGGCTTACTGTCATTCTGTCCCCAGGCCTCGCCTAGTGCTTGCTGCCTGGTGGCACACCCAGTACCTGTTAGGAGGATTGGATTTGTGCCTGTGTGGGCTGGCAGAGACAAACGCTGAGGACAATGGCTCTCAACTTCCTGAAATATGACACAGTCCCATAAATGACATCAGTTTCTGTGCCTCCTCAGACAATGACTAATGATTCTCAGTCTCCTTGAGCACATTAAGGCACGATTACATTCTGTTAGCTCAGCTCTCCTGCCTTCTAAATTAGAGTGGTGAGCAGTTTCTTTGCTCCAGTCACGTTCTGCTGCAGCAGATTCCATTCAACCTCCTGACACCAATTTGTGTGCTATTTCAGCATTTAGCACGAAGACAGGAAAATGGTATTCCCGCCTGTGTCCTCCAGGCAGACGGCTCGCTTTAAGGTTTAGCCATGTGATCGGCGATTTCCCCAAGTCTAGTCTACTCTATTGAAATTCTCCTCCCGAAATTCACTCATTAAACTCTCCCATGATCCATCACTGTGAAACTGATTATCACAGTGTTGCCTTTTACCATTATTAATCTTTGGAGATTGATGCTCTCTGGTGCTTCTGACTGACTCGCATGATTTTGGCTATTAATCTTTATCTCAATCAAATTATTTACTGTTTTAACTTGGAAAGTCTTGCTGCTCTTGGGATTGAATCTTACCAGCTCTGATGGCTTCTCAGTAAAAGTTATTTTTAAAAATACCACAAATGTGTTCATTTACAAACCAAGAATGTGTCCATTTACAAACCTTCTACCTCTAAGAATTTCTTGATACTGTTATTTTCTTGAGTTTCTAAACTCCATATTTTTCTGCTTTTTTTTTTTTTTTGTCTTTTCTCTTACTCATTGAGACAATTGTATGTGGCATCTGGGAAGTAACCTTCAAAAACACCTCCAACTACATGTCTAATTAATGGAAGGCTGCAGTGGCAACCAGCAGAATTTTTTTTTTTTGGCAGTTTTTGGCTGGGGCTGGTTTTGAACCTGCCACCTCTGGCATATGGGGCTGGCGCCCTATTCCTTTGAGCCACAGGCACCACCCAGCCAGGAAAATGGTTTTGTAGCCCTCCTGCTACAAGGTGCAAAACTGACTGAGGGTCCCAGTCACCATGATTTAAAATCCTTCAGCATCACTTCTCAGCCTTTTGACTAAGAAAGATCAAGTGTTGTCTCTGACATCCATCCTGGATTTGCACCAAGACTACACCTTCTGCCTACCGAGTTGCTCCTTGCCAATGACTGTGTCAGAGACACTGAGATAAACCTTTTTCTGGAAGACAAGAGACTTATTTGCCCACCAGTTTTAATATGACTTTGCGAAAAACGTGCTCCACTCAACCTTCTCTCCTCTCTAGTTCACTTGGGATGAGACTGCAGCATGATCTGATGGCCTCCCGTACACCGCAGCTTCTGCCCAAAGACCCAGACTAACACAACTCTCTTCCCACCTCTGACTGGATCAAAGCCAGATACATATGGAAAACTTAACTTTAAAGGAAGATGATATTGAGGGGATGGGAGAAATTGGCAAGTCAGAAACTGGTACTCTCTGATGGAGAAAACCGAACCAGTGTAATTGCTAATGGAATAGAATGGAAATAGCCCGTTTTTAAGACAAGGCAAGTGGCCTTTGTTATTGCAATGAACACTTAACCTAATTAAGATTCAATATATTCATTAGGAGGTATTCATATACTTCTTCAAAGGCAGGGAAAAGAAATTACAAATATAGTAAGGAAGGAAGGGTACAATAGGTGCTCTAAATTATCTTGCAGTTAATCCTATGTTTTTGATTCTGTATCTAGAAAGTAGGCTTTTTTTTTTTAATAAGAGTTATAAGAGTGGGTGAAGTGGCTCACATCCTAGCACTCTGGGATGTTGAGGCAGGTAGATTGCTTGAGCCTGAGTAAGTGCAAGACCCCCTTGCGCCAGTGCCTATGGCCCCAGCTACTCCAGAAGCTGAAACAAGAGGATCAATTGAGCCCAAGAGTTTGAAGTTGCTACGATCTACAACACCATGGCACTCTACTAAGGGCAACAAAGTGACACTCTGTCTCAAAAAAAAAAAAAAGAAATATAAAGTACTTTCAGGCTTGTGTAATAATAAAGTTAGGTATGAAGACATAGTATTTAGAGTGATACTTAGGCACGTAATTCTTTGAATTTACAAAACACCTTACACAGTTGTTACACCTACCCTACTCTGAGTGATCCTATCTCTTTCTGAAGCGTACCTCAAAGTAGGAAATGTAAAAACAGCTCCTTACAGCTAAGGAAACTGAGGCCTACAGATGTTGTAACTCACCCAGGATCACATGGCTCTCAGGCAGCAATGAAGCTGGCTGGAACTCTGTGGTTGTGACTGCTACTCCACCTGCTGTTCTTTCTATGACCTTCTCAAGGCCAGGTACGACAGGCATGGGTTGTAGATTCATATGGGTCTTGAATGTGTGATCTGGGGAAATGGAGGTCTCATTGATCCACATACTCCTGGCCTTTTCTATCTTTTCCTGAGCATATAAGCATGTGGGAGGCAGAATCTGTGTAGAGCAAAATGAGATAGTAGACCTTTTTGTTATGGTGTTGACAAGCAAATAACACATTGATTCCAAATATTTACCCTAAATTCCTTTCCAGCTAATAGTTTGTCTTTTTTTCCTTTTTAAAGGGGACATGAACATCACAAGTAAACATGAAGTTAGCAGATTTTGTGGAGCAACTTGGCCATGATAAGTGTTGGGATAAATGTTCTAGATAAATATAATAGATAAGATGGTCCAGCCTCCGTGGGGCTCAGGGTAGATAAAGGATTTCTCAAGTCATCTCCCTCAATCATCTGGGGAGTCAATTAAAAATGCAGATTCATGGAGCTCATTCCCATCAGAGTGAGTCAGAACCGCTGGGGGGTGTTGTTGGTGGGGTGGAGACAGAAAAGTATATTTAGACAACATAGACCAGGTGATACGCTCTATTTCATGACCACACAGTTTAAAACCACCACAGCATCAAGTCAATTTCCCCTATTTAGAGGACTTGCATTAATTACTTAAACTGATGATCTGGGGATATATGGCTGTGTCCTGACAGAAGCAGTGGGAGTTCCTGACTCATTCGGCACACTTACTGGAAGGGCGGTGCAGATCCCCAGCCCATCCCACCTAAATGTACAAATGAGAAGGAAACAGAGAGCAGGTACTAATTAGTTGAATTGCAATTAGGCTCCCAGGAAAGGCTCTTCACAGGCAGTGCAGCTAGTGCTCTCACAGGCAGTGCAGGAAGAAAATAAAATTCATGTTTGCATGTAAGAAACCGTTCCATTAGGAGTTAAAGGTTTGTGCTGGTGAGTACTGCTTGACATCTAGAAAGCCAAACGTCACAGAACAATTCCAGAATGATCAAAATAAGTAAAATTCAAGATACTCTCCTATTGGTCAGTTAAGTACAATAGAAACTCTATTAGTTGGCTTCCCACAGGACTGCAGCAAACTGGTCAACAGAGGTGGTCAACATAAGGAACTAGGCTGACTGTACTGATATGAACATGTGCTGCATGTCTGGTCCATGAAAATTAGGTCAACTTCAGGAGGTGGTCAGTGTAAGGAAGTGGTCAACGGTGGAGGTTCTACTGTGTATGGAAAAGGAATTTAAGAAAGTGCATAATCTAAGTTGTCTTCCCCAAATGGTGCCGTTATGAATTATGTGTTCTATGTCAGGTACAGTGCTAGGTCCCAGCACTGTTTAGGGATGGACTCTAAGAACATAATTCTTCTAAATCACTTGGTAGTAACACCCTGAGGTCCTCTCCTTCCTCCCTGGAAAGCAGAAAGGGATGGTTGAACTGAGTGTAGTGGTGGTGGGACATCAGTGCAGCTCCTCTCTGCATGAGGCCTGCACCATCAAAGGCAGAACTCACTTCCCATCAAAGGAGCCCAGTGTGTATGGATTTAGACTAAAAGGCTTTCTATCACATTGCCTTTTAACATTTCTTGCTGCTTTTAGAAAGGGGAGAGAGAATCGGATTGGGTGACAACACTTCTAATGCAGTCTTTACCTTTGATGGTTTCTGAAGGAAAAATCATTGTATGTGCTCGCTATGAAATGCTTTCTGTCTTGTAATGTCAGGTTGCTATTCTTTTTCCAATCGCAGACAGGGATTCATTTACTGCAGCACGAAGGCAGGGAGTAGAGTGAGTGGATTAGGGGTTCTGAGATCAGTCTCTGCCTATGTGCTGAAAATTTGGCAGGATGGTTCTACTTTCGGTTCCCAGGCCACATAGTGGGTGGCAGGTCCTAACCCTAATTGTGCTAGAACATGACCCAGGTCATTAACCAGTCAGTGTCTGATGGTCTGCTTGTCCCTCCAGCTATCCACAGCTCTCTTGCCACCCTCAACACTGAATCCCTGGAAGAGTTTGATCAGTTTTGCCTGTTTCCAAATTCTCTTTCAAAGTGGTCATTGAACTCATTTGTTAACACTGATTCCAAATTTCTGGGAAAAACTTAGGTACAGTAAAGAACAAAGAAAAAGTAAAACAGTATTCTTTTTTCAGCTTTCTATAGCAATTATTTGATATATGATGGTTTCATGTTTCTGAATTAGAGATCTTATAGCACATACTGTGCTATACTTACTTTTCAGTAACAGTGTATTTGGAACATTTTCCCTACCCTTAAATCTTCTGCAACAGGAGTTTTCGAGCTGTATCTGTAGACGTGCTGCATCCTGTATAACTGCACCCTATTGTTCGATGTTTGGAAGGTTTTTTGTTCCTCTCTCCTGCTGTCTTTTGTCTATTATCCTATCAAAATTAGACTCCCATTCAATTCTTTTTCCACATCTGTGATTTTTTCCCCCTTAGGATGAAATCTTAAAATATGGAATTGCTGTGTTAATCAGGCCTTGTAAAAAGTTTTATGGGCTTACATCATCCACAATCTTTTGAGGAAGGTCATTGGATTAAATCTCACTTCAGATGGAGAGGATGGTGGTTTCCAATCTGTTAACTTGATAGGTCAAAATGGGTATTTAATTGATTACATAAAAGTTTTTACTGTTTTGGTAGCTAGGAGTTTTCAATGTTTTTCTCTTAAGTTCATTGGATTTTTTCATGTATGTGTTTATCTTTATTATTATTGTTATGTTTATTTTGTTTCTGTTTTGTATTTTGTCCATTATAATTAAAGTACCTTCTTAGTAACATAATAAATTGTTCATAGGCCTTTTTGTCTGACTTTCATAGTTTGACTAAGTTTTTGTTTCATTTATATGAGGCCAAATATTTCCCAAGTCTTTTTGTTTTCTTTTCCCTTTTATTTTTTTGCTGGAGGAGAGGCAGGGGAATATTTCCAACTTTTTTGTCACAGTCTCTTTCCTTGCTTTTTTATTACTTCAGTGAGTAAATGTGTTCCTATGCTCTCCTTTGGTTCCTGTATGATCAAATTGCTTTTAAAAACTCATTAATTCACCTAAAACTTACTCTGATGTAAGGGAAGTAGGTATTTAACACTTTGGAGGTAGGGATTTATATACATTTATGAAATACCTTTTAACTGATTTAAATGCCTCCTTTGGTCTTTATAGACTATGTATATATTTTAAGATTTAATTCACTTTCTATTCTTCCCACTTACTATTGGGTCAATGCAATGATTTTACTTACTGTAAATTTTAAATAGATTTAATACTAGCACTTCATATTCCCTTGATTTTTTCTTTTAAATATTTAAGTTATTTCTTGATTTCTACTTTTATTTTTGCTTAATGCGGGACTTTTCTCCTTTGATTATGTAGGTGACCTATTATTATAAATATTCTGTGGGTGCTTACATTTACCTTGAGTTTGATCAGTTTTGCCTTTTTTTCCAAATTATTTTGCCTTGTTTTCTTTTTTTTTTTTTTGAGACAGAGCCTCAAGCTGTCGCCCTGGGTAGAGTGCCGTAGCATCACAGCTCACAGCAACCTCCAATTCCTGGGCTCAAGCGAGTCTCTTGCCTCCGCCTCCCAAGTAGCTGGGACTACAGGTGCCGGCCACAACGCCTGGCTATTTTTTTGGTTGCAGCCGTCATTGTTGTTTGGCGGGCCCGAGGGCTGGATTCGAACCTGCCAGCTCGGGTGTACGTGGCTGGCGCCTTAGCCCGTTGAGCCACAGGCGCCGAGCCTATTTTGCCTTGTTTTCAATTTGCTCTCAGATTCCCCTCACTCACTAGATTACACAATGCAGGGTTTTCATTTCAGGCCACAAATGTCTACTGAGTGCCAGTTAATATCTATCAACATGAAACACAGGTCATTGTTAATAAGTCATTGTTCTAACCTTTTTCTTTCGCCCTCTTCATTATTACTATATTTCTAACTTTCTCTCTCCTCCTAATTTTATACACAAAATGTCTCTCAACCTATAAAGTTTAATAACTCAGACTCTTGGGAGAGCTATACTTCCCTAAGCTGGAATTGCTTGTATTTCTTTTGTCATCCTATGGGATTTAGAAAGTACCTATGTGTTCTCAAACTTTCTCTGAAAACGTGAAAGGGATCGATGTTAGTGATCATCTCAAACTATAATTTGCCATGAAGTTCCATTTGATCTCAGTGGAGAGAAACAAATACTGTTCTCTCTTGTCTATTTCCCAGATGAGCAGCTCAGTGATACATGCTAGAAACCAGCACCT
This sequence comes from Arctocebus calabarensis, assembly GCA_963573935.1. Taxonomy (NCBI): domain Eukaryota; kingdom Metazoa; phylum Chordata; class Mammalia; order Primates; family Lorisidae; genus Arctocebus; species Arctocebus calabarensis. The sequence goes on from CAUYON010169823.1 coordinate 13,464, forward strand.
CCTTGACCGTGGGGGTCACATTCAAAGAAACTGCATTTCTCTCCTGCTTTCCTCCACATATTGAATTATAGGTTTACCCTGAAATATAGTGTGATACTGTGTAACATTATTGGGGGACTTTAATAAATTAAAAAGTTAGCAGATAGGTTTTGCAAGTAAATTTTCCATCTCATTAGTTTCCTATTTTTCCCTGACACTTGACTTTTCAGTGTCCCAAAGAATCTGTCACTGTTGAGTCTTTCCTAGATGGTGTGAGTAAATATAGAGATCCAAGAGGCAGTATAGCACCATAGCTAACTGCAGGGATTGGGAAACTTGTCCCATACAAGGCAGGCTGTAGACATTTTTGGCTTTACAAGCCATAGGTCTCCATTGCAACCAGCCAACTCTGCCATGGTAGTGAAAAATAATCATAAATAATGTGTATATAAATGGCCATTGCTGTGTTCCAATAGAACTGTTCACCAGAATGTTAATAGGTGGAAAGCTGCATGTGGCCCAAGGAATGTAGTTTGCTGTGCCCCAGTTAAGATTGCAGTTTCTAGAGCCAGATTGCCCAGGTATGAATCTCTGTTCCTCACTCTCTAGTGACACAATCTTGGGTAAGTTTCTTAGCTGCATCACAGCAATATAGCATCCATAAAGTGAGAATAAATATAGAACATATGGTAAAGGGGTATTGGGATGACTGAATGAATTAATACAGATAAAACCCTTAGAACTTATATGCCTGGAACATAATAAGACCTGAACTGATTGTTCAATGTTGTATTAGAGGCCAGTATACATCATAGATGCTTGATAAATTCATCATTAGGAGGATATTTTCAGCTACTTTTAAATATGTTATTAATACACTTTTTCCTTTCTCTTCATTTCTGTTGTTTGGATGTTGAATCCTCCCTGATCCTTCCCCAACATAAACCCTTGAAAGAGATAGGAATGAAAAAGCCTGCTGCCTGCTCTGTTGTTTTATTTCCCATTGGGGAAATTGCAGTAGCAAGAGCGGGTCTTCCCTGGATACTTTGTAAAACAGAAAACAAGGTCTGCTACAGAGAAGCTCATCCCATGTATTTCTTTTCACAGAGTTTGCTAGTCAAGATCTATTTACTCCATGGCTCCTTGGCTAATTATTTCCAGCATGGCACTGATTGAGCTGTTAATAAGTGTGAAGGTGCCTTGCAGATACTTTCTCAGTTTAAAGAAGCAGATCTATGTCTCAAACTGAAAACTGCTGTGTCTTCTGATCCCCCCAATATTCTGGTGATAGCATCTCCAATTGTAAAATTAATCAAACTTCTCTCAATGACAGAAATGTTAATTTAAATTTTTTGTCACAATTACCAGGAGTGTTACTGCAGCTTCTGACTTGTAATTAATTTCTCCTTCCTTTTCTCCATCACTGGGTTAGACTCCTTTGTAATAGTGATAAATGAAATAGCTGCCTGATCTTTTTTTTATTTAAAATAAATTACTTTACAAGACAAAATTACCATCAGGTAATCAACACCTTCAGATAAACAGGGGAACATAAACAGGGGCCGTTAGATACTTTATTGTTTCTCTTTTTCTCTCTTCTTAATTTGTGTGTCTTTAGTGATGGAAATGACAAATAGAGAAAGAGTGAAGTGAGTCTACCCTGATGGCTGATTTCCCACGTGGGACTAATTTTGGTTGTGGTATTGGTTTGTGTGGGTACTGAGAAACTCCAGCAAAATCTGAGTATGATACTAAAGAAAAGTTATGAATTAGAATTAAAGAACCCCAAAGGGGAAGAAAAGAAACAAGATGTGTTTATCTGTGAAACAGCTAGAAAGTTGAGTTCTACCACAGTGTGGACCAGTCCCTCACTACTGCAAACAGGGGCTGCAGATCAGCCACATTGGCAATAGCTGGGAGCTTGTTAGAAATGCAGAATCTCCGGCCTTGGCCAGTCCCACTCATGTAACTGGAAAACACTGCAGCCCAGTGTTGGAAAGGATTGTCTGGAGGCAGTTATGAGCAAGGCTTATAAACAAACAGCAAAGCTCATGGTGCATCCCCACTACCTGAGTAAAGAATAAGAGATCTTTGGTGCGTATTTGAAATTCAGAATGTGAATGATTTAGGATCTAAGGATGAAAAGGCATACTTAGAAATAGGAATTGCTTTTCTGGTCACCCTATCAGAGGGCCAGCTTTGGTACAACCAGCAGAGTTTTCAGCTTTTCTCAGCTGTATCACAGTGGGAGGTCACCAAACACCTGACTGTGTGAGTGGAAAGGGAAATGGAATCGACTAGACACTGTGGGAAAAATCCAAAGCTTTTGGGATAAGGATAAGAATGCTTTTGTACAGCGGGTGAATTTATTTGTTTAGCTAGACTGATTGTGAGAGAATGAATAAGGATTTCCTGCCTCTTGAAATTGAATGATGGGGACTGGAGGAACATTACCTGGCTGAAGGGCTGGAGACTGAGAACACTCCATAGTACAGAAACACATACTGGGGACAGGTGACTAGCAAGCCCCCATGCTGGGCACTGGGAGAATAGGTGTGAACACAAAACAGCCTCCACTCCCGAGCTCCTTCTAGAGTCTGAGGGCTGAGTTTCTTCCTGGCTTTGGTTTACTACTTCCTTTGGAATACGTTACTTTTCCATTTAATCCAGTTGGTGGCTCTATATTTAGCTTACATTTTTGCCTCCAGATCACATCGCAAGTAAAGCTAAAGAACAGTGGTGTAATCTCAGGCCACATTCACACAAGTTGGGACAAATTGAGTGTGACTTCATGATGTAACTAGCAATGTGCTTGTCCTTATTAATAATCAAAGTAGTTAAAAATGGAAAGGGCTTTGCAAATAAGAATTACATGCACAGTGCTTTTCTGGGAAAAACAAGACTGGCTTGGGATCTTTGTTGTGAAAAACCCTCTGTCAAAATCAATTAAGGGAATCATGTAATTAAAATCTACGCAACAGAAGGCCTCTGATGACTTGTTTCTTAATATAGGATTAGTTTTGAAACATCTGAAATAGCAATAAAAAGACCAAATAGCCTTTTTTTGGGAAGAAGGCGGGGTCACTTAAAGGAGCTAAAACAATATTCATTTAATTATATCTTAATGGCAGTTATGGTTAGTATGGAGTGCTCTCCCCTTTGAACTTTCTCACGTTAGGTATAAATTCTCAGATTGGGGGTCCTAGAGATAAAGCCAGTATTATTTTAAAAACTAGGCCATATCGTAAACAAGCTTGTCATTACAGGTGGCGAGGCTGGTGGGAGATAGTTACCAGCCCCTGGGCCACACAGAGGCCCTTGTGTCCAGACTGGGTTGCTTTGACCCCTGATAAACTGAGTTATCACTCACACACACATTGGTGAATATATTATTTCATCCACCAAATGACATTTTGAATGACTTTGTAACATGACAAATTAGTTTAATTACATTTTAATAGTGTTTTGGAAAAACTCTAAATGTGGTGTAATTAGGCTGCAAAGGCGGCCTTTAAAAACAATTATTTAACAGAACACTTAGTTTTTGCTTCTGTTTTCCTCATTGTTCCCTGCCTTGAGAGTCACCTATGAGTGTCTCTTTCTCCTCTACCAGCTCTGTGCTGCTTTCACGGAGACCAAGGTCCAGTCCCGGCCCCTCCCTCCCCACCCCCTCTCAGTGTAACCTAATGGATCCTCGGAGGCTGTTCTGAGCCATGATTGCACTCATTTCTAAGAGAGGGCCAACACATAGAGAATATTTTGTAAAATTTGATAATGAATACTTTATAAATAAAGGTACATTTAGCCATAATATACCATTTTCCCCATGTATGGTGATTTTATGAGTGACTTTTGGGACACTCTATAGAATATAGCTGGCACATGGAGTTGGAGGAACGTGTGAGCTGTGTGGCTTCTAAACTTAGGATCCCTTGGCCCTCCTTGCTTTCTACAGGATTGAGTCAAGACTCTCTAAACCTTCAAGGTCCTCTGCCAGCCTCCTTGGGTGCCACTTCCCACTTCATATTCTCAAGTTTAACTACAGTGAAATTTTTAGGACTTCTCACCATGCTCTCTCCTGTTCCTGGATGAGCAGCCTCACCTCTGCCCTACCCTCCACATTCCTTTGCTGATTAGCTCCCTTTCCTCCCTTCACTGTCTGCACTGATGTTTCTTCTCTGGGCAGCCTCTCTGAGCTCTTCACATGGTGCAGGCCCCTATCTGTTTCTATAGCATCTCCTGCCACACCCACACTCCTAGATTAGCTGGCACTTTCGCCTTCTAGATGTCACACATGTCTACTATTTGATCCCCATCCCATAGTAAAGTGGCTGCACACACCAAGCACCCAATTTGTGTCAAAAGAATAAGTTACCCTGCTCAGGTGTAAAGAAGCAGATTATGACAGTATAGGCAATAAGTGCCAAGTCTGGTGACCTCTTGAAGAATGGAAGATGAACCTGGAAGAACTTCCCTCCAAAGGATAGAGAGTTTCAGCCAACTCACAGCAATCTCAAACTCCTGAGCTCCAGTGATCCTCCTGCATCAGCCTCCCAAGTCTCTGGGACTACAAGTGCCTGCCACAAGGCCATGCCCATCTTCTTTTCCTATTTTTAGTAGAGATAGGGTCTTGCTCAGGCTGGTCTCAAACTCCTGAGCTCAAGCAATCCTCCTACCTCAGCCTCCTAGAGTGCTAGGATTAGCTCATCATGATGTGTAGTTTAAAATGTTCCTTCTTTTGGAAAGGTCTTCTCTCTAAATCAGTGGTCCCCAAACTTTTCAGCATGAGGGACCAGTTTCATGAAAGACAATTTTTCCATAGACAGGGTGGTCATGGTGGTATTGATATGGATTTGCAGGTAATTTATTTATTATGATCTCTGTGAGGTCAGACCTCTCTGCTGTTGATGATCTGTTTGCCCCCACTCCCCAGCACCAGCATTGGCACCTCAGCTCCAGTTCAGAACATTTGACATGAGGTTCTCATAAGGCCCATGCTGCTTAGACCCCTTGCATGTGCAGTTTACAGTAGGGTTCCTCCACTCCTGTGAGAATCTAATGCTGCTGTGGATCTGATGGGAGGTGGAGTTCAGGTGGTGAAGTGAGTGATGGAGAGCAGCTATAAGTACAGATAAAACTTTCCTCATTCACCTGCCTCTCACCTCCTGATGTGGAGCCTGGTTCCTAATAGGCCACAGACCATTACTAATCTGTGACCCAGGAGTTAGGGACCACAGCTCTAAATCATTGATTTTGTTAGCCAAAACTGGATGTGATCAAGTGAGTTTGGTATGTCTCAACCTATCAGTTTTTTTTTTCTAATTTCAGATTAATATGAGAGTACAAACGATTGAGTTACATTGTTTGCATTTATTATGTGGAGTCCAAGTTGTAGTTGAGCCTTTCATCCAGGAAGGGTGTCACATACCCTTACATTGTGCTGGTTAGGTGAGAGCTTACTAATCTCCCTCCCTCCTCCCCTCACACTCCCACTTGAATTGAATTGTGTTTTTCTCTCCTGTGGTCATGTAGTTGTTCATCTACTGGTTTCATTATAAGTATTGGGTACATTGAATACTTGCTTTTTCATTCTTGTGATACTTTACTAAGGAGAATGTTCTTTTGCTCCATCCAAGTTAATAAAAATGATGTAAAGTATCCCTCTTTTTTAGTGGTTGAATAGTAGTCCATGGTATACATATACCACAGTTTATTAATCCATCCACAAATTGCTGGACACTTGAGTTTATTTTGTGAACTGAACTAAGATAAACGTTCTAGGTCTAATGTCCTTATGGCAAAATGATTTTTTTTTCATCTGGATCGATACCTAGGAATGGGACTGCAGGATCAAATGGAAGGTCTACTTTTAGCGCTTTGAGGATTCTCTATACTTCTTTCCAAGATGACATTCTTAACAAGACTTTTTTTGTTTTAGTATGAAATAAGTTTACATGGAACTTTGACTAGTAGACAAATGAATAGAATTTTTGAGCACTAAACAGAGGATGAAAATAATTTCAAAACACCAAAGTATTGAAAATTCTAAGGTTTTAGATTTGATAAAATATCCCTAACTTCATGAAAGCAGAAATCCCCCAGGTAATATTTTGTAAGTGCTATGAAATGACAATTTAAAGTATAACCAAAAAGTAATATCAAACCACATGCAAATTCCTTTTAGGATCATTTTAAATTACTGGACCCAGTAGAAAATCCAAACTGAGATTACTTTTACAAAGTCAGAAAATTACTGAGGAGGAAGATTGGCAACAGAAACCAAGAATCCAAATTCACTTAATTCTATCGGTGCTATTTCAATATACAAAAAAATAGTGATTCTGGCTATATTCATGCATCATTCATTAAAGTGAAGAATTAGCATTCAAGAAATCTGTATAAAACATAAACATACTTTCCAGCATTAAAAAATTTCTATTCTGCAAACGATGTTACCATATGTAATTGTATTCTGCAAATGATGTTACTATATAAATTTCTAAGCGCTATTAAATGATAATTAAAGTATGGTTAGATGTTACTTATTGGTTACACTTTCGCTGTCATTTCATGGCACTGAAGAAGTTGTCATTTTATAGCACTTAGAAAATATTACCTGTAGGATTTCTGCTTTCATGAAGTTAGTGATACTTTTTCAAGTCTAAAACCTTTAAATTTTCAAAACTTTTCTCTGGTATTTTGAAATTATTTTCATCCTCTGTTTAGTGCTAGAAACACTTCATTTGTGTCTCTCCCTATATACAGTGGTATTCTAAATGAAGAAAACTGAATTTTTTATTCTTGAATTTTTCAATTTTTGCTTCATGGATATATAATATTTGTGCATAATTATGGGGCATGTGTGATGTTTTCATATAAGCACCCAGTGTGTATTAATCTAATCAGGCAATCGGGCCATCCACCACCCCCAGCATCCATCATCTCCAAGTTGGGAACATTCCAAATTTGCTCCTCCACCCATTTTGAAACATACAACAAATTGTTGTTACCTATAGTTGCATTATTGTGCTATGACACAATGTTCTGCATTTATGTGAAATATTATATTCATGTACATGTGGATATTTGATGTTTTAGAAGCAAAAATATATGAATTCCTGAATATCATTTAGTGCAGACAACAAAAAATCCTCGAAATCCTGAAAATGTCCTGCAGAGCTAATGGGCAAATATAAGAACTTCCCATGACCAGAATTAAACCAAAAGAATGATCCACAGGAGTCAGGCTAAGAAGCAGAGCTCCCTTTAGGCACAGGGAACTCAAAACTGTGTAGATCATTCTATCTGCAGAAGGATGGTCTGTGTGGCCTTTTCTCTTAGGAATGTCTAGGGGAGGGGCTTGTGCTATGAAGTTGCTGGATTGGCTTTTGATGTCCAAATTCTGGAAAACAGCAGAGTAGAAACAGCTGGTTTCCAAATTTTCCCATGAGTGAACTCATTTTCTTAAATGACCTTGCCCAGGTGGATTGTCTAGTGTCAGTCCTGGAGGAGGGGTTAGTGGATGGCCCGATTGCCTGATTAGATTAATACACATTAAGCGCTTAATTTGTTTACAAATAAGGGCATGAAGTCAGAGACCCTTAAGAATAATAAGATACCAATTGGTTTACCTGGCACCAGATGGGTAAACCTAGGATATAAAGGCAACTCAAGAGATGAACATATAAGTTAAACATACAGATTACTCTAACAAAAGAAATTAAAGTGACTTGACACCAAATGACCTTTTTACATAAATTGGGCAAATATCTATAGGTACTTGAGCCATAATAATCCAAATAATCACATGTGATTTGCTTCCTTCTGACATTAAAAATCAGAAAGTTTCTTTACACATTCTTTAAGAAAAGCCTCCCACAGGCTCTATGTTAACTGTGTCAAAGGGCATGGTGAGTCAATGTAGGGGAGAGGGTTAGCCTCAACTGCAGTTAACTGAAACTGCAGCAAGTGAAATTGAAGATAAGGAAAGACTACTGTATTTGATGGCTCTTTTCTCTGTTGTCTCCTGTGCCTGAAACACTGCTAACCTGCAGAAGTCTTATGGAGATGTTCTCTCTGAGGACAGCTCACCTCTTCACTGTGGCTTATGCTACCACCCAAAGTGTGTCCAGAGTGCTTGCCTCAATTCCCAGAACAAGAAAGTGAGCTTCAGAGACCGACAACATAGAAAGGACAGCTCTACAGATGTGCTCAGGGCTCAGCAGCAGGTTTACTCTGTCCTGGAGAATTTGCCTGGTTCTCAGACTTCTCCATCCTCTCCCCTTGTTTCAGACAGGGTGGAGAGAACCTTCTAAGAGAATGTGCTTTCTTCAGTGTGCACGATGTTAGTCCTCCTTCATGTCCTTATCTGTAAACAAATCCACCCACGACCCAAGTTTAGAGCAAACTTTTATTTTTGAGAAGACAAGTTATCATATGTGGTACAGAGTTTTATACAATATTTGCATTTCCAGCTAGCTCTTTGGAACAGGTAGAAAAAAAACTTTTTTTTTTTTTTGCAACATCAAAGAATAACAGAACAACTTCTACTTAACAGCTCATCTCCCTGAGATTAGGATAAAGAAAATTACATTTGAAGGCCCACACACAAAGGTTCCACCAAATGGTCACAATTTTCTAAAGCAATAGCTTTTCTCTCTGTGCCAAGAGAAGAATCACAGTGGATATTGTGGAGGTTCATCTTGGAAAGTGTATGGCTTTCAAAGCTTGTTCATTAAAGCACAGAGAAATAACGTAATGGCTCCTGTGTGCAGACTGGACTCCATTTTATGGAGCAGAACCGCTGTGTTGGTTTTACAGTGGGTGGCAATGCAAATGCTTAGGCATGTGATTAACTGAGGCAAGGATGACAGGCTGCAGGACTGAGAGGCTGAGCCTACTGGGAACCATAACTCGTGACCAAACTCAGTAATGGAATCGTATGTGTTAGTAGGGAGTCCTTTCCACAGACAATAAGTTTCGACCTAAGGAAAACAATCTCTTTGAGCAGGTGGTGAGAAGTAAGATGGGGGAGGTAGAAAGGTCTTTTGAAAAAGATTTTATAGGCTCTTTGTTTTTTGCCTTCATAATAAAGCAATCTTTCTAACTCATCTTGAGTTTAATAACTTTTATTGTAGAAATAATAGAGGCAATTGAAGTAAGCTCTTGATAAATGTGCCTGACCCTGTGATAAGGGTCTATTATGGGTTAGATCATGCTCCCCTAAAATTCACATGTTGGAGCTTTAGTCCCCAATGTGACTATGTTTGGAAATAGAGCCTTTAAGGAAGTAATTAAGATTAAATGAAGTCATAAGGGCAGCAGTCTAATCCAAGGGACTGGTGACAAAGACAAAGAGACATTGGAGGTCTCCCTGCCTGTATGCACAAAGGGAAGACATGTGAGCCCAGAGAGAAGGCAGCTGTCTAGAAGCCAGGAAGAGAAGCTTCATCAAATACCAGCCCTTCTGGCAACTTGATCTTGGGCTTCTGGCCTCTAGAACTTTGAGAAAAATAATTTTCTGTTGTTGAAGCTACCCAGTCTGTGGAATTTTGTTATGGCAGCCCAAGCAGACTAATGCAGTGTCCCACGAAGCTTAAACTATCTAATTCCGACAGCAGACTTCAGAGGTAGGTACTATTATCCTTAATCTACAGATGAAGATACTGGTGCTCAGATAGCCTATGTAAATAAAAATGCATCAGAAGCGAGAGTTAAACCTGGGCAATTTCTACTCTTAAATGTCATAAGTTGTAGTTTTAACCAAAGAAAATAAAGAAATGTTATTTTCTTGCACTAAATAGCTTATTTCTCATTTTGCCTTCCATTTGTCATCATTGTAGAGAGTTAGGTTCCTGATAATTATTGAATACAAGACGTAGAGGCACTAAAAATAAAAGTTAATGTGAAGTAAATTTGAATCATCAACCATTTAATTTTATTGATTTAACATATTATTTTCCCTCCATGTAAAAAAGATACTTCCCATATAGAAATTTAGCTGTATATCATGAGTAGTAGTCTGAATATATTCTAAAGGAAAAATATGATTCTTGAGCAATTCATTATGAAGAAAAGATACAGAAAAATGACCTGGCACAAATTAGGCTTGTAGATCAGAAAGTAGCTCTTTGTGTATTTCCAATACTAAGAAAAGGAAACTCATCTATGTCAACAACGTATTCCAGGGGCAATTGTAGTCCCTTAACTCCAAATTTGAGCCATGAGCTTCTTCCATGACTTGGCAATTCTGAATTGAGCTGTAATGAACAATCTGGTACAAATATCTTTGTTTTAAAGTGATTTTTGGTCTTTTGGATATACACCTAGTAGAGGAATTGCAGGGTCGAATGGCAGGTCTACTTATAGATCCCTGAGTGTTCTCTAAACTACTTTCCAAAAGGAATGTATTAGCTTACATTCCCACCAGCAGGGCAGAAGTGTTCACTTTTCTCCACATCCATGCCAATATGTGTAGGTTTGAGATTTTGTTATGTGAGTTAGAAGCCCAAGTGCTCATTGACCCATGAATGAATTAATAAAATGTGATATATGTATACCATGGAATATTATGCAGCCTTGAAAAAGACAGAGACTTTACCTCTTTTACGTTTACATGGCTGGAGCTGGAACATGTTCTTGTTAGTAAAGTATATCAAGAATGGAAGAAAAAGTATCCAATGTACTCATTACTATTATGAAACCAATTTATAAGCACTCACACTTTCACAAGAAAGATAAACTACAACTATAGTCAAGATGATGGAAGGAAGAGGAGAGGCATGGGAGGATAGGGGGGAGATTTGATGGAAGGAGGATAAATGATGGGACAATTTTTATGGTTCATGTAAGAAGGATACATGTCAAATCTATTAAGTACAGAGTATAAATGTCTTAACACAATAATTAAGTAAATGAGGTGAAGGCTATATTAACTAGTTTGATGTAAGCATTCCTAATTGTATATCAAATCAGCACATTGTACCCCATAAAGGCATCAATGTATACATGATCGATGTGTTTATGACATAATAAAAAAATTTAATACAAATTAGCATCAATGTTTACATGATCAATGTGTTTATGGCATAATAAAAAAACAATTCGATACAAATATGAGCCATGGAGTGCAGAAATACTTTGATCCAAGTTATTAAGTGTTTTTACTTTCTGGTGAGTGACACTCATTAACCCTAAATCCTTGGACAGAAACCATTCCCCAGGAGACATTGTTCTAATTCTTTCATCTTAGAGAGTTGGACTTTCCCTGTGAGTGCAGTAAAAGAATGTATCCTATGCTTTTCTTCTCAGCTCTGGATGTTTTTCTTCACTCAGAAGGATTTGTACATACTATTTGTTTTTCTTTGAAATATTGTCAGTAAAGGAGATGAATTATTCTTATCTCCCTAGACATTAGTAAAATATGAGAGAGCTACACACATTAAAAGGAATTTTCAATCTTTAAGACCAAATTCAGTGGTGGCTTCCTGTTTTCCCAGAACATAGTTCTATATTGTTGCATGATAGCTTACCAATAACATTTGTTGAATGAAAATAGGAACTCAAAGCAAATTTTCATCCTAGGTAAACGGAACTTCAGAAAACTTGATATATAACCATACAAAATGAGCAAACACAGAACGTTTTTTGGATGTTAACTCTATTGTACTCAGGTGTTGTGTTTAAATAACATTCAGCCCCAGAGAGAGGCCATGACCAGGAAATCTAAAGCATGAATATTACCTATAAATCATCTTAAGTGGAATTTTTATGCCCCAAAAACAACAGGATCCACTTTATGGAATCAAATTCAACACGAATCTTCAGGAATTCATTTCTCAAAGTGAGATAAATCTCTTTCCTTACTTTTTCTTCTAATCAAAAATCTCTTAATCCTTTATCTGTCTTCAAAGTGATACTTGAGTTTTAGAATGTTAGAGCTGGCAGATAGCTGAGAAGAGGTAGAATCTCTTTTCTTATCTTACAAATAAGAAAACTCAGATTAACTGATTTGTCAAAGGTCACATATCTATTCACGGTGTTCAGGTTGGAAACCCAGATGCCCTGATTCCCAGGAAATCCAGACTTTGCTTCTAGGCTTGTAAAGGTATAATTGCTCCCATCATTTGAAATCAAGATATGTCTCATACTACTGGGTTCAGTCTCATCCCAAGATGGATTATGTAATTGTCTAAGGCATTATCTGTTATTCTGCCAAAAATTCAACACAGTACTCAGTAGGAAACAAGTTCTCATTTAAGTCGGAGTAAATGACATTTTTTTTTTCCCTATCACAGGGCATTACAAGTTTCAGAAATAATGAGCTGTACACACCGGGCTTCTCTTTGGTTTCAGTATGGACTCTAGAATCATTCTCACTAATATCCTCCAAGGAGTTGGAGAGTTACATGGGTTTTCAAAGCCATGTTTTATTACAAGGATCATTCATACCAGTTATGCGCAAGCACATACTAATAGAAAGGGAAATTTGCAGTATTGTGTGCATGTGTTTAACTGCATGTGGAAAAGTGTACTGAGGTTTGAGAGGATATTAAGTGCAAGCCTCATTTTTATGTAAACCCTATCTGCCTGAGGCACTTTTTTCATTACAACCTTCCCCCTGCTGTAATCTCCTGCCATAAAGGGAATTTTTGCTAATTGAAAAATATCAGGGAAGGCAGAGGAAAGATAGCTGACTAGAGCTAGCTTTCCACAGAGGCTCCCATCCAGAAGGAGAGTTAAAGGACAGAAGTTTAGCAAGTAAGCTGATGGTTTGGAACTGAGCCAAGAGAGAAGGTTGAAGAATGCACATCAACCTTGTTGAGATGAGCTGCAACTCCAAGGATACAAACAAAATGTACAAAATCCATTGCCAAGCTGACAGGAGTCCCCTCCCCCATGAGAATGGCTCACAGTATACTTTCTACAAACAAGCAAGCAGAGTTCAAACATCCTCCCATTTTATCCCGTGGGAGAGACACTCTAAAACCTGGACCTCCTTCCCCTAGTAGGGTGCCATGGCATTCTCCTGCCAGGCATAAAACTGTATAAAACTGTATATATTGTCTAACTGCAATTCTAAACTCCCAGCACTCCCCTCCATTCTCACTCTGAGGTCTAGTGGTCATATTCCTGGGCATTTTCTCTAGAGATGTGAACAGGGCACAGGCTGGGCAGGTCTCTACTGATTCTGTGGCATAGGGGTAAGGAGAAAATGGTGGACTGAAGGAACCATACAGGAAAGGGAAAGGCAGTGCCCCCCCAGCATAGAGCAGCAGTGGCAGCAGCTGGAACAATAGGGCTTACACCCCTGGGGATATTTTGGAAGGGCACTCCCTATCTCTCTGGACAACCAGAGAAAGCTGGACATCTTCTCCAGTGGCAGACACTGGCGGAATAGATCTGGGATGGTAATGCAGATCTGTGAGCGAAGGGTATGCCTGAGGCATTACCGGCCTAGGTGGAGTACAGCAGAACAGAGAATTGAAGACACATGTGCAGAAACAGCATACTTCCAGGGTGGGGCTGAGCCACAGGATGGCCTAAGAAACACTATGGGCCCTCAGGGGATCATAACTGAGACAAAGGCAGCCAGACCGAGGGTGGAACTCCTAGCCAAGAGTGAGCCCCACCGACCCCAACACAGACTGCAGGGGAAACAGAAACACCAGCTCTGGGCAGTGGTGCAGACCAGGACTGAGTTGCCATTTCTGTGAATTCAAACAGCACCTGGTCTGCAAGAGGAATATAGCCAGGACAGAATCACAAATTCTGTGCAAATATAAGTGTCAGCAACACCAATCAGGACGGGGCTGGAACTGAATGAACCAACCCAGCTTCCATTAACCACCTGAAGTTGTTAGGCCTCAGCTTCCCCTGCCAGATGGTGGTAGAGTATGGAGGCCTGGACGAGGAGACCAGGAGACATAATATCTCTGGCCAGGAGACAAAAAATCTCTCTGTGACTCAGTCAGGCTCAACCCCCTGGAGCTTCTGCTTTTTGGAGGGGACTAGGACATAGCCCTGTGGGGTTACCAGTGACTAGGTGTGACAGAGGTGCAAGGTGGGGAAGGAGGCATTAACCTTCCCAGACTAATTAATTTGCTGGGGGGGGGGGCGATCCTTCTGACTCCAAGGAGCACAAGAATAAGCCATACTCAAGTGGCCAGCAAACCCGCACTTTCTAGTTGCTAGAGACCTTTCGAACTACCTCACTTGAGACTGGGTGCTGTGTGGGACAATTGACGAGGATCTCTTGGACTGGACCAATAACCCAAGGACTATCCAAAGTGGTACTCTGGGTGTGTGATTGTGGGAAGGTTTGATTTTCCTTTTCTAGTTGTTGCCCATGGAGGGGGGGAATGGAGTGACTTAATTGCTGGTATTTCTCCACAGCTGAGACTTCAACCCAGAGTAACTAATTCACAGGGTATGACAAAGACCAGCTGAAAAACAAGACAAAGCCACTTAGCCTCACCACACCAAGTAAGTCCCGAGTGTCTCAGGTCATAGCACTGTATGGGTCCTTTGCAAAGCACTAGGGGAAAAGGTACAGACACCAGTCACAGCTCTTGGGTAATGGGATGGTTAATCACTACTCCAGGAGCCCCCAAACCCAACTTCACCTTATCTGCTCATTTAGCAAAACAGTGGAAAATAATCATGGGGTGGAATTAGAAGAAAAACTCCAGTTAGAAGAAAAACTAATGAACAACCATAGTAGATCAACTCCCTCAATGAATGATATGGCAGATACAACTGAAGATCCCATTCATTGACAAATGGATGAGATGTCAGAAATCGAATTCAGAGTTTGGATTGCAAATAAGATTAATAAAATGGAGGTGAAGTTGGAATGAGAAATTCAAGGAGCAATTCAAAGTTGTCTCAAGAATTCAATGAATTCAAAGACAAAATCACCAAAGATTTTGACACACTGAGACAAGAATTTGCAGCCCTCAAGGATCTGAGAAATACAGTAGAATCCCTCAGTAGCAGAATAGACCAAGCAGAAGAAAGGATTTCTGATGTTGAAGACAAAGCTTTGGAACACTCCCAAGCACTCAAAGAGAGAGCAAAAATTGATCTTTTTCTCAGAGAGGTTTGGGACAATTCAAAGAAAAGTAATATTCGCCTTATAGGAATTCCTGAAGGCAATGAAGTTGCTTCACAAAGCACAGAGGCCCTTTTTCATGAGATTATGGAGAACTTTCCAGACATGCCAAGAGATTCTGAAATTCAGATAGCAGAGAGTTTCAGAACCCCAGCATGGCTCAACCCAAATAAGACATCCTCCATGCACATCATAATTAACTTCACTAAAGTTAATATGAAGGAGAAAATTCTGAAAGCAGCCAGATGTAAGAAAACCATAACCTACAAGGGGAAGAAGATTAGAATGACTGCAGATCTCTCTGCTGAAACCTTTCAATCTAGAAGAGGGTGGTCATCGACTTTTAATATCCTAAAACAAAATAACTTTCAACCCAGGATTCTGTATTCAGCTAAACTGAGTTTGATTTATGAGGGAGAAACTCAAGAATGGAAGAAAAATTATCCAATGTACTCAGCCCTAATATGAAGCTAATTTATAGCTTTCATATTACGGCTAAACCCCAATTATAGAATAGGAATACTGGGAAAGGGAGGGGAGGGGAGGGGGGAGTATAGGTGGAGGGAGGGCAATTGGTGGGATCACACCTACGGTGCATCTTAGCAGGGTACTGGGGAAACTTATTAAATGTAGAGTATCAATGTCTTTATATAGTGATCAAGAAAATG
>CAUYON010169824.1:0-10837 GCA_963573935.1 Arctocebus calabarensis
GGGGGAGGTTGGGCTTTGGGGGGGCAGAGTTAATACTTTGCATGAAATATCTTATTTTATAACAGTGAAATTGCTTTCTCTTTTGTCTTGTGATTTTTTTTTTGAGGTGAAATTTAAGTTTTTGTGTGAGTAGTACTATTATACTTACTTTGAGTGTCTTGCTTGTACTGTATTACATCATACCTTTGTTCAATTCTTAATAAACTGTTCACTTGTTAAAAAAAGAATTCTTGCAAGTTGCCACTTTGCCAATTTTTACATACTTTTTTTAAGAACTGTTGATACTTGAGATGTCCACAAATTAATTTTGTTACTTGCAGATAAAGAGCCTATTAAGAAAATTTTTCAAATATTTTTAAAGCAAATAAATATACAAGCCATCTTTTTCATTTATTTATTTATTTTTGAGATAGAGCCTGAAGCTGTCACCCTGGGTAGAGTGCTGTGGCATCATAGCTCACAGCAACCTCCAATTTCTGGGTTCAAGCAAGTCTCCCACCTCTGCCTCCAAGCAGCTGGGGCAAGGTGCTTGTCACAATGTCCAGCTATTTTTTGGTTGGAGTCATCATTGTTGTTTGGCAGCCCGGGACTGCATTTGAACCCACCAGCTCAGGTGTATGTGGCTGGTGCCTTAGCTGCTTGAGCCACAGGTGCTGAGCCTTTTTTTTCCTTTTTTTTGCTGTTTTTGGCCAGGGCTGGGTTTGAACCTGCCACCTGCAGCATATGGGGCTGGCACCCTATTCCTTTGAGCCACAGGCACCACCCTACAATCCATCTTTTTAAAGAGTACACATATAATAAATTTTTATCTTCATCTACTGTAACAACAAAGGAGCTGCTAATAATGTTTAAATTCTTTACTTTTTTTACCCATTTTTAAAAAACTTTATAACCTGGTGTGACATAACGCAAGTTAATAAAAAATATAAAACCCACTGGGATGTGTCATACATGACATATTTCTAACACTCCTAGGAGAAAATAAAACTTTAATTTTTAAAAGTCACCTGTCTTTAGGATAATTAGAATAAACACTCTAAAAAGACTTTGTGGGGATTATTTGACTTTCATAAATTGTTTTCAACTTCATATGTTTTTTTTTTCCAGGCATAAATTTGCTTTTTTCTGTGCTTTTATTTTTTTTATTAAATCATAACTTTGTACATTGATACATTTATGGGGTTCAGTGCACTGTTTTGATATACAATGTGAAGTGCCTCCGTACAATTAACATAGTTAGTATTTTTTTTTTTTTTTGAGATAGTCTCATTATGTTGCCTCTGGTAGAGTGCTGTGAAATCACAGCTCACAGCAACCTCTAACTCTTGGCCTTAAGCAAGTCATTGCCTCCCATGTAGCTGAGACTACAGGTGCCCACCACAATGCCTGGCTATTTTTTTTTTGTAATTGTCATTGTTGTTTGGCAGGCCTGGACCGGGTTCGAACCTGCCAGCCATAGTATATGTGGCTCATGCCCTAGCCACTGAGTTACAGGTGCTGAGCCAGCATGAATTTGCTTTATCTGAATCAAAAATAAGTTCTGATTGCTAAGTATAGAATTATGAACTAGTTTTAAGTTGGTGAAATAGCATTTCTGTACTTTGGTCATCAAAATTAAGATACGATGATAATAAATTTCTGATATAGTAGATCAACCAGATATACAGAATAGACAAAATACATTTTATATTTTTTTCTTTTAAAAAATTATATTTCTAATTGTTAACTTTTTTACTGAAATATAACACACAGAAAAAGCAATGATTACCAGTCATCTACCCAGGAGAAAAAAAAAATCATTTTATCATAAGGGCATTTGAACTAGAATGTTTATTATAGCTCAATATACAATTGCCAAGACGTATAAACAACCTAAATCCCCACCAACCCAAGGATAGATGAACAAACTGTGGTATATGTATACCATAGAATACTATTCAACCATAAAAAGATGGAGACTTTACAACTTCTGTATTAACTCAGATGGAATTGAAGCACATTCTTAGTAAAGTATCACAAGAATGGAGAAGCAAGAATCCTATGTACTCAGTACTATATTGTATGTATTAGAAGCCAATCTAATACATACAATCACAAAAGAAAAACTCAATTCAATACATTTTCTTCAATACATTAATTGCAAAATTTTAAAATGACACATATTTTTTAAAAAGCATATACATAGTGTTTAAATTTAATTTTGAATATTTTCTGTCTCACACAGCATTCGCTCCAGTTTCACAAGACAAAGGGCACAGATTTCAGGGTCTTCCTCAATGAAAATCTACTAAGAAATCTACACACACATTCTGATAAAGACACACAGAGTACATATTTTCTTCTATAAATAACTAAACATTAGAGAAAGAGTGAATGAAAACAAACTGTGCTACTATAAATCCGAAGTCTAGAACATAACAAATACAGTATGTATTGCTGGGAAAAAGCCTTAAAGCAACAATTCTAGCATGAAGTAGTTACAACATAGCAGCATTTTAAATGTTCCTTGGAAAAGTAAATAAAACCTGTGAATAAAAGTTCATTTTTAATAGGCTCTCAAGAATTTTCACGAGAATATTTTCAGGTCATTGAATGTGAAAGAACTAAACATAAGTATATAAGAAAATTAAAATTTTATGTGGTAACCATTAGGTATAGACCTTCAAACACTTAAAATAATGGAGTTCTAAGCTATGGAACAGTTGGTACATAGCTTCAAAAGCAAATGCTGTTACTCCTGTTAAAATTCTGACTAGTTACTATGTTTGAGAAAATTAATTATTAGCCTAACGTATTTTGAATTATTATAAAAGCAAATATTAGTGCAATTGAAAACAGCAATCTATATAAGCAGAATTTTAAAAAAGTAAAATTTTGTGAATGTGTTTAATGACATATTAGAGAAAGATTAATGAGGTGAATGAGACAGAAGAAACTAGTCAGAATTCAGGACTGACAGACAAAAATATGGAAAATACGAAACAACAGGTTAACATGAATGATAGAATTAGTTATAAAATATATTTAACCAGATTTCCAGGAGAAAAGGAGAACAAATTGTGGTTTGAAGTAATACTTGGAATATGATGGCTGAGAATTTTTAAAATATGATAAAAGATAGTGTTTACAAATGTATTCACCATGAGCAATGAAAGAAGATAGTTCTTAAAAAGTAAGAAATACAACAACAACAAAAGTGACAAGTTGTGACTTAACATCAAGGACTCTGGAGATAGAGCCATCTCTGTTGAATCTAGAGTCCAGCACTTGTGAGCTTTGTTTCCTGTTCTTGGACAAGCAACTGCATCATTAAATTTCAAAGTCCTTCTTTATAAAATGTAGATTAAAGCAATGTCATACGTATTTTTATGTGTATGGAGGCCATAGATAGATAAAGTGGAGTGGAGAGAGTAAGAAAGAGAAAGCAAGGAGAGATATGTGTGTGAAGATAACAATGCAACATTTAATGTATTTAACAATACCCTAGAAAGTTAAATAAAGGATAATTTGTCATTTTGAAAAAGAAAAATACCAAAAATAAGAGATGATTTTAAAAGCAGGCAAGAATAAGAATAGCAAAAGTTAAATTTCCGTCAAAGGGGAGGAGTTTAGCAGGACAACTGCGTAAATGGAAATTGGTGAAACAATATCTGTAGTGGGGTGAAGGAAGTAACTGCCACCAGTTATATAAAATGTCACACTTAGAGAAACTGTCTTTTATGAAGAAGCAAAAATTAAGAAAATGTTTAATATTACTTACAGTTGTAAATTCTAACACTAGTAAGAAGTATTTAAAATTTAGACATATTAAAACTGTGAGAGATTAATTTTTTGTGGTTACATTTAATTGTAAACTTAGTGATTTTATAATATAAGCTAATATTTATTTACTTTTAAAACCTTTGTTGCACAAAGGCCCTGTGGAACCATGAATAAGGAAAAGTCCTTGTATTATGCTCACCTTTCTTTAACATTAAAAAAATTAATACAGTGATATAAATTTAACAGATCTTAATTGATCTTATATTAGACAGTAAGAGTATATGAAAAGGAGGAAGGCAAAAATTCAGTAATCTTACTTTCACATACAAATGGATTTAAAGCAACTAAAGGCAAAAAAGACAAATATGGATACTTCACATGAGTCAAGAGAACAATAAAACAAGATATTTCTGTTGAAAATATTTATGCACCCAGATTCTTGAAACAGACCTTAGTTAGTCTGAGCAATATGATATACCATAACACCACGATAGCAGGGAACTTTAGCATGCCTCTTATAGAGCTGGACAGATCCTCTAAGAAGAAACTCAGAAAGATACAAGGGACTTAAACATGACTCTAGAAAATCTGTGCTTAATAGACCTATACAGAACACTCCAAAGCTAACGAATATATATTTTTCTCATTGTCCCATGGAATATTCTGCAAGATACATCATATCCTAAGACACAAATAAACTTCAACAAAAACAAAAGAATTGAAATTATATTGTGTACCTTCTCAGACCAAAGGCAATAAAGGTGGAACTCCACTGCAAAAGAAATGTTCATCTCCACACAAAGGCATAGAAACTAAACAACCTGGTGCTGAATGACAGTTGAGTCAAGGAAGAGATAAAAAAGGAAATCATTAACTTCCTTAGGCATAACAACCATGAAGAAACAAGTCATTAAACGCTGTGGGACACTGCAAATGCAGTCCTACGAGGGAAGTTTATCACATTAAATGCCCATATCTAAAAAACATAAAGAGAGTACATTAAAAATTCACTCAATCATCTTACAGAAATGGAAAAGGAAGAGCAATCTAATCCCAAACCTAGCAGAAGAAAAGAAATAACCAAAATTAATTCAGGAATAAATGAAATTGAAAATAAAAGAATCAGTCAGTTAACTAATGAGACAAAAAGTTGGTTCTTCGAAAAGACAAATAAAATCAATAAACCATTGGCCTGATTATCCAAAAATGGAAAAATAAAATCTTTAATAACCTCAGTAAGAAGCAAATATCACCTTGATTCCCAAACCAGGAAGACCCAACTGAAAAGGACAACAGCAGACCAATTTCACTAATGAATATCAATAATAATGCTCAATAAAATATTGGCTAATTTTTCACAGCTTCACATTAAAAAATTATACATCATGATCAAGTAGACTTCATCAAAGGGAAGCAAGGATGGTTTAACATATGCAAATCCGTTAATGTAATACATCATATCAATAGAAGTAAAAACAAAGAGCATATATGATACTCTCAATAGATGCAGAAGAAGCATTTGGCAAAATCCAGCATACTTTTCTAACAAGTACACTTAAGAACATGGGCATAGGTGGCACATTTCTTAAGCTTATTGAAGCCATCTATAACAAACTCACATCTAACATTATACTGAATGAAGTAAAACAGAAAATTTCTCCAGTTAGAACTAGAACCAGACAAGGACGTCCACAACTGCCATTATTATTCAACATTATGATGAAAGTTCTAGCAAATGCAATCAGGCAAGAGAAGGATATAAAGGGCATCCAAATGTGGGCAGAGGAGGTCAAACACTCACATTTTGCTGAAGATATGATCTTATACTCAGAAAACACAGAGACTCAACCACAAAACACCTGGAAGTGATTAGGAAATACAGTAACATCTCAGGGTATAACGTCAAGGTTTACAAATCACGAGCCTTCGTATATTCCATTAACAGCCCAGTTGAGAAGAAAATCAAGGACACAATTCTCTCAGCAGTAGCTTCACAGAAAATGGAATACTTAGAAATCTACCTAACAAAAGAAGTGAAAGATTTTTGAAAAAGAATTATGAAACCCTAAGAAGGCACTAACAAATGGAAGAACATACCATGCTCTTGGCTAGAAAGAATCAATACTATCAAAATGTCTATTGTATCAAAAGCAATCCATAGATTCAATGCAATTCTCATTAAAATGCCAACATCACATTTTGAAGAACTGGAAAAAATAGTACTTTATTTTTTATGGAATCAGAAAAAAAACATATAGTTCAGGCTATTCTTGGTAATAAAAACAAAGCTGAAGGCATCAACTTTTAACACTTCAGGCTGTATTAGAAGTCCATAGTAGTTGGAAGAACATGGTATTAGCACAAAAATAGAGACATGGACATATGGAACAGAATAGAAAACCAAGAGATGAAATCAGTCTCTACTCGCAAACTGATGTTTGATACACCAAAAAAAGCATACAGTGGGGAAAAGAATCCCTATTCAACCAATGCTGCTGGGAGAATTGGAAAACTACATGTACAAGACTGAAACTTAACCCATACTTTTCACCAATTACAAAAATTAACTCAAGATGGATAGAAGACTTAAATCTAAGACACAAAATAATAAAAATCTTAGAAGAAACTTTTGGGAATACTTTTGATGATGTTGGACGGGAGAATGACTTTTGGACAAAGACTTCAGCGGCTACCTCAACAACAACGGCAATTAACAAATGAGACCTAATTAAGCATAAAAACTTCTGCACAGCTAAAGGCACAACAAGTAAAGCAAAAAGACAACCTTTAGAATGGGAAAAGATGTTTTCAGGGTATCAATCTGACAAAGGGTTGATAACTAGAATCTACAGAGAATTCAAATTAATCAACAACAACAACAGAAAAGAGTAACCAATCCCATCTACACTGGGCAAGAGATATGAAGAGAAACTTCTGTGATGAAGACAGACAAATGACTAACAATCATTTCAGAAAATTCTCATAATCCCTGATTATCAGAAAAATGCAAATCAAAACCACCCTGAGATACCACCTATCCACAGTGAGAGTAGCCCACATCTCAGTCTCAAAACTGCAGATGCTGGTGTGACTGTGGGGAGAAGGGAACATTTTTACACTGCTTGCAAGATTAAAAATTAAGTAACTTTTTTGAAGGCAATATGGAGAATCCTCAAAGAACTCAAATTAGACCTTCCATTTGATCCCACAGTCCCATTACTAGGCATATACCCAGAAGAAAAAAAATCATTTTTTCATAAGGTCGTTTACATTAGATGCTTTATCATAGCTCAATTTATAATCTCCAAAATTTGGAAACAACCTAAATACCCACTAACTCAGGATTAGATTAATAAGCTCTGTTGTATGTATACCATGGAATACTATTCAGCCTTTAAAAATGATGGTGACTTTACATCTTTTGTATTAACCCTGGATGGAGGTGGAAAACATTCTTCTTAGTAAAGTATCAAAAGAATGAAGAAGCAAGAAGTCAATGTACTCTATTTTAATATGAAGCCAGTAGACAATCTATTATACACCCACACAAAAGAAAAACTCAGTTGAATTCAGCGTGGGGGACAGGGAATGAGATAGTGATGAGAGGGAAGGACAGATAGGGATGGGGGTTATGATGTATGGCACATCTCTTTGGGGTGGGACACAATTATTAGAGAGATTCTGCCTAACAAATGCAATCAATGTAGCCTAATTCTTTTTACCCTCAATGAATCCCAAACAATTAACACACACACACTAAGGAAAATTATTGCATTGTATAAAAATACTCCAGATGTCAAATAATAAAGTGAAGTAATTTTGTACTATGAAAAATAAAAGACCACTAGACCAAGAAAGCCTAAGTTTTTAAGTATAGGAAGGAGATTTTTTCATAATGGACCAATAGAGATGATGAGGGGACCAACTCCCATTTCCAATCCTTCATTCCCACACCAGTGAATTACAGAAGAGCTAGCACCATGCAGTGGATACTAATTTGTAGTAACCTGGATGAAAGTGCTCCAGTGGTGTGAGGTATTTCCAATTAGCTGGCATTTACATTAATTTACTGTAGGCTACTGTAAATTCGTGGTTCAGCTAACCCTCTTTTTCAGCTAAACAAACCCTCAGAGACAGCTACATTGAAAGCTACATTGATTTCAAAATCCCTGTCTCACCAGCTACAGTGCCTCATATTAATAAATTCAACCTGGTATAATTCTATATTCCTGCATTGGGGGCTTATATTAATACTCAACCTGATGTGACTTTATATTCCTTCCACTATTATTCTACATCAATAAGATTCAACTTACACACATATTACCAGATTTATGTATAAATTGAAAAATGCGTGCAATTTTCCTCAGCCTTTTAGGCATGCTGGCACATAAGTCTAGTTGCATTGCTAAAATAAAAGAGCAGTGGTGAGGAGAGATCCCATTCCATATCAATCTTAACTTCACAATAATAGAAATATGGGCTTGTAATTTAATACTCAAAGAAAAAGACTTTGAGTTTGCTTTTCAGAAATCTTGGCTCATAGCTATAGGAGAAAAGCTTTGTTTTCAGATAAGATGTAGATAAATTCAAATAATTTATGTGACCCTTGAGCTTGAGATTTGTAGCCCTGAACTGATTTTTTTACTTCCCATATCTTTTCAGTGTAGTAAATAACATCTTACTCTTCTAGTTATAGTAATCTGATTAAAATGTCCCAGAGTAGCAAAAACACACTCACCCTGAACCTTGCTGTCCATTGGTATTTCATCAGGGTAATCCCTTGCTAATATTTTTTGCATTTCTTTTGTTACAACTTTTCAAAGACTATACATTTTCTATTTACCACGGGAAACAGCCAATGTGTGATGGACACACTATCCAGAATATCTTCTTTACTTCAAGTTAACTTCCTTAAAATCAACTGATTATGGACTTTAATCACATCTAGAAAAACCCTTAGCATCTGAGGACTGTAGCCTGGCAGTTTGCATCAAATAGACTACCAAACGTAACTATTAAAAAAAGAGTGATGGCATAATTATGAGAAACTCAGGAAAATAAATGTATTTAAGTGTAAATAAGTATATCTGTGCATATTTTTCTACATAGTAGCACTTTTTTTTGCAACTGAGAATTTCAACTATTTGAAATACTCAGAATCAATTTTATTTATCATATTTTACATTTTAAGCAAAGTAATATAATGGAAATTTATGCTGTTTGTTTCTATTTTATTTTACTGTGATAAAAAAGAAAAAGTTAGTCAAATATTATGAGGTTGATAGCATAAACATCTTTACCAAAAATTTCTCTGTTTGCAGTTCACTTTACAATCTGAATCCGTGATTACACATTGTCTCACTCTCCACAGTTCCTTATGTGGTGACTCAGTCATAAGTTCATGGTCCGATGTCATTATTATCCTTCTTCTTGGGTTTTTCCTCTTTTTGTGTGTTATTGGTCTTTTGTGGTATAGTTTTCTTCCTCCAAACCATTTTTGTCATTGTACCCATCTTTTATTCACACAAATTATATAATGTTCTGTGTTCTCCAATGCTTCTAAAGTCAGTAATGTCTCTAGCCAGGGAAAATCATGACTTATAGGTCTTATTTCTTCTGCTCTCTTATAGCTAAGGATTTTTAATATTATTTATATTTACTAAAAGTTGGTTTTCTCCTCTAGATCCTATAACACAAGATATTATTAAAAACATTTAATATTGTAGTAAATATGCCAAGACTAAAGCAATAGGAGCTCCTAGTGAAAGCAAATTAAGCAGAGTTCTACTGCTCTCATATGGTTTGTCTGTCTTTCTTTAATTCTTGAAACTGGATAACTATTTTTTTTTAACTATGGCGTTTTATTTATTTTAGTTTAAGCTTATAGTAACCACTTTAATGGAGCTGAAAATTCATCTATCTGCATTTTACATAGAATGCAATTTCCCAATAGACTGTTTTTGCTATTCCCTAAGAAAATATAAAGGTATTAAAATTAAATTGTGTTAAAATGTTAATTTATAAATAAAATTTCTACTCTTAAAATGTACTTATTATTCTTATCACACAGTTTTGCTTCTATGATCAGAAGTAATTGAATTCTTAGATTAAAAATTATCTTTATGTAAATAAATAATTAAAAATGTTCTTGGGGTAATTATTTCTATTGTGTATAACATATTGTTCCTTTTATAAAAATTTATATTTTGACAGTTTTATTTATATTAATAGTCAGTGTATTTTATCCCATTTTTTGTTCCACTACAAATCATTCTGTGTAGCAATGGGAAAATAAATTCTAATTATTATTAACTACTCTTGATTTTTTTCTCACAACATTTTTATACCTTTTTTCTGATTTTGTAAAACTCCATGAATAAAAAGCCAAATTAATTTGCAGACATTTAACAACTGTTTTAAATATTTCCAAAATTGTTTAGCTTTCTTTTATACTACAATGTGTTTTGTAATGTATTGTCTTTTTTTAATGCATGTGATTCATAGTTGTATTACAAGGAACTTATCAAATTTACTATAAATAGTATATATTGCTATTCAGTTACATAAAGACAACTGCAAAATTAGGTTACAGTTACTATTTTTTCTCTTTCATCTTAGGAAGTGGATCAATCCATACAGTGCCAAGATCATAATACCAGCAATTTAAACTTAACACATTGATTCTGTCAAAGTTTGTTTTTTAATTTCAATTCATGATCATTAAAGAGAAATATGCAAAATTACACTTAATCTAACTTACTGTGATATTATTATTAATAAAAATACAACAAAACAAAAACACTTAAATAAAATGCAGCCCTCCTTAAAATATCTAATAAACAAAATCTATTTAAGAAGTTCCCCCCCGGGCACTTCAGCTGGAGAATAACTGAAGTTCAAGTTCCCACCAACAGCCCCACAAAGCCCCCTCCCCTCCAGCCTTCACAGCGGCTGGGAACAGCTGAGAGCAGTGGCCATAGCAACCGCCACCCTGGGGGGCTGCTGTGGTCGCTTTGAAGCTGCCACCCTGCGAATAGTGACACACCGCCGCGCCCCCCCCCAGATCTGCAGC
>CAUYON010169827.1:0-26058 GCA_963573935.1 Arctocebus calabarensis
GGTCCCAGCTACTTGGGAGGTGGAGGCAAGAGACTCGCTTGAGCCCAGGAATTGGAGGTTGCTGTGAGCTGTAATGCCATAGCACTCTATCCAGGGTGACAGCTTGAGGCTCTGTCTCAAAAAAAAAAAAAAAAAAAAAAAAAGGATAATAAAAGAATGCCATAAATAGCATAAACTTGACAATTTAGAAGAAACTGACCAATTTCACAAACTACCACAAATTAGCCAATATGAAATAGATAATCTGAATAGACCTATAACTATTAAAGAAATTTGCTACATAATTTGAGAACTCCTAAAAAAGAAGTCGCCAGTCCCAGGCAGTTTCACTGGAGAATTCTACCCAATGGTTCAAGAAAAGAATTAATACCAATTCTACACATTCTTGTCAAGAAAACAGAAGAGTAGGGAACATATCCCAACTCATTTTGTAAGGCCAGATTACTCTGATGCCAAAAACAAAGGCAGTACCAAAAAAAGAACTACAGACCAATATCCCTCATGCACATAAACATAAAAATCCTAACAAAATATTTCCTCATAGAATTCAGCAATGCTCAAAAGAATAATACACACCAACCAAGTGCGGTTTATTTCAAAGAAGCAAAACTGGTTCCATATTTGAAAATTAATCAATGTAATCTACTATATTAATAGGCTAAGTAAGAAAAAAATCACATGATCACATCAGTTGACACAGAATATTTGATAAAATTCAACACTTTCTTATGACAAAAACTTGGAAAATGAGCAATAGAAATTTCCTCAACTTGATGTTAAATATCTATAAAACACCTACATCTAATATTATACTTAATGGTGAAAGACTTAGTGCTTTCCTCTTAAAATGGGGAACAAGGTAAGAATGTCCATTGACACTACTCTTATTCAACATAGTACTAAAAGTCCTAGTGAGAGCAATAAGGCAAGGTAAGAAAACAAAAGTCATTTTGGTTGGAATGGAAGAAATAGAATTGTCTCTATCTGCAAATGACATGCTGTAAAAAATCCCAAAGAACCTACCAAAAAAAAAAAAAAAAGACCTACCAGAAACCCCCCTAAAACTAGTAAGTAAGTTCAGTGAGGTGACAGGATATAAAATCTAAAAAAAATTGTACAGGCCTTATATGCTGAAAACTTTAAAACATTGATGAAAGAAATTAAGAATAGTCTAAATAAAGAATACCATATTCATGGATTGAAAGACTCGATATAATAACAATTTTGGTCTTCCCCACAATTGGTATACATGTTTAATGCAATTCCCACGAAAGTTCCAGAATGATTTTTATATAGATAAGCTTAATCTAAAATGTATGCGGAAAGGAACTGGAATTGAAATTGCTGCCACAATTTTAAAAATGAAGATTAAAGTGGGAAGGAACCATTATACCTGATGCTAAGGTTTACTGTGTAAATGTAGTTATCAAGATAGTATTATATTAGTGGAGAGATAGTTACATAAATCAATAGAACAGCACAGAAATAGATCCCCACATATACATACAACTGAATTTTTGGCAAAAGAGCAAAGTAACTGAATAAAGTAGGGACAGTTTTTTTTTTAATATCTCATGCTGTAACAACTTGATAGTCACAGATAAATAAAATCTCAAATATCGCACTCATATAAAAATTAACTTAAAATGGATCATAGATTTAAATGTAAAGTGTAAAACTAAAAAATATTTAAGGGATAAGCCAGAAGAAAATCTTTAGGACCCAGGGCTTGGTCAAGAGTCCTTAGATATGACACCAAATGCATGATCCGTAAAATAAAAAAAAAAAAAAAAGCAGATTGTACTTTATCCAAATTATAACTTCTGCTCTATGAAAGACTTTATTAAAAGGATTAAAAGATAAGCTACAGAGTGGGTGAAAATAAGTATAAATCATGTATCTGACAAAAGATAGTATCTAAAGAACTCTCAAAATTCAATTGAACATTGGGCATGGTGGCTTGCTCCTGTAATCCTAGCACTCTGGGAGGCTGAGGTAAGAGGATTGCCCAGGAGTTTAAGGTTGCTGTGAGCTAGGCACTCTAGCCTGGACAACAAAGTGAGATTCATCTCAAAAAAAAAACAAAAAACCCTCAATTAAAAAAATCAAATAACCCAATTAGAAAATGGACAAAAGACTTACAACAGATATTTCACCAAAGAAGATATATGAACAGCAAATAAACACATGAAGTAATGTTCATCATCATTAGCCACGAGAAACATGCAAATCAATACCACAAGTTGATAACCCACATACCTATGAGAGCAGCTGAAGTAAAAAACAGTGACAATACCAAATGCTACGGTGAGAATGAAAAATGGTATAGCCACTCTGGAACACTATTTGGCAGAGTTTTATAAAATGAAACGTATATTTACTGTCCAAACCAGAAGGCACACTCCTAGGCATTTATCTTAGACACATGAAAACTTATATTTGCCAGAAAAAATAAATAACCTGTATATGAATATTCACAGCATCTTTATTTATAATAACCCCAAACTAGAAACCACCCAAATAATTCTTCAAGGGGTGAATGGTTAAACAAACTCTGGTCTATCCCTGCCACAGAATAGGATAACTCAGCAATAAAATGGAACAAACTAATGATACATGCAACAACCTAGATGGACTTCCAGTGTATTATGCAGAGTGGGGGAAAAAGCCAATCTTAAAATATCATACACTGTATGATTCCCTTCATATAATATTCTTGAAGTGACTTTGTCATTTCATTCATCTTTGCATTTGGTGACTCATGTTCTCAGGTCTGGGTGGGATTGTTATAATGACCCACTTTCCAAAATGGGTTCTTAGAAGAGCAAAAGTCAACTCTACTCTCAATGGAAAACTATATGGTCCTGTATATATGTTGTGGGAAGGGTCAGAAAAAAGATGTATAAAATAGTATGAAAAACAAACATGATTTAATCAGGCTTTGAGCATCCAGGGCACCTACTGGTTGACTAGACATACACAAGCAGGAAATAATCTCAGGAGTACTGAATGCAAGGATTTTCAACTGCGTGCAGGGTAAACCTCCTTTCTTAACCTCATTCTGCTACACAGAACAAAGACGGTACCATTGTATGTCTCAAGTTTAAAGCCAAGAAACTATGAATCTTCTTTTTCAGGTTTATATTCTCAAGGATGGATTATTTTCCTTAATTCAACTCTTGAGATTCATGCCAGGAAGTTGAAATTCTAACCATTCCAGATTTTATGACACTAAGTCTTTAATATAGTAACCTTTCTTATAGGTGGTGTAGCACAGTAGTTAAGAATGTGGATTCTGTGGCGTGACTGCTTTGGTTCAAATCCAAGCTCATCCACTTAAAGCTTTGTGACCTTGGACAAGTTATTGTTCCATGCCTCAGTTTCCCCAACTCTAAAACAGAGATAACAGTATTATCTCCCTTAAAGGAATGCTATAAGAATTATCTTAATATATACATGACATCATAAACAACTCTTGCAATCCAGGTGTTAGTTATTACTATGACTATCACCAAAAAGCACCACATAGGTTCTGCAGACCCACTTGGATCTCAGACTGAGACATGCTGACAAGGAATTCCTCCCTCCAAAAGCTCCAGATAGAAGAGACAATTCTCTCCGATTCTAGTTTTCCCCCTCAATTCCAAGGATGACTGGGAGATCCTTGTTCGTTTTCTCTCCTCCAAGCTGTGTATGTTCTGCAAGTGTCTCATGCATTCTATAATACGTTCTAGAGAAGAGAATACAAACTAAAAACCAATAGAGAAAGAAAAAAACATTGCCACCTTGTGGCTTTTCAGAGAATTATTCTTCTCACCTTTGTACTACATAAGTGTCTTGCACCTGGTTACCTCTACAGACCCAAAACTGTAGCAGGTGGCCAGGGCATCCTCAGTGATGCACAGCACAACGTTCAGAGTGAAGGGCCTTTGAGATAATCTGGTAGAACATCTTCATTTAATTCTGGGAAAATTGAGACCCAAAGACATGAGGGGCTTGTCTTAAATCCAAGCCAGAGTTGGGCTATGGGTCTCTTGAACTCTGATCCAATGACCTCTTTACCATAAGGTGCTGGAGTTCACACATAGTTTGGAATTCAAATGCCTTTAAAAAAAATCTAACTCAGGTCAGTGTCCCTCGGTCCTGCCCCAGCTGCAAAACCACAGGCAGGAGATATCTATGAGACTGTAACAGAAGAAGGTTACATAGGAAATGTCACCTGTTTTGTGCATCCAAGCATTAAAAGACTCAGCATACAGCTACATGCTACAAAACTCTAATTGCCTTTTTGTTTTTGGCTGATATGCTTATTCTTCAGGCTCTGGCTGTGCTCAAGGTCTATTGTCTCTCCTGCAGCTTTAAGACTTTTTGAATTCTTGCCCTATTATCACTGCTGTAACAGATCCTGATATTTCTATTTCCTTGTGTATTGACAAAAATTTTAATGTAATTTTCTTCTCCTAGAAAATCCAATACTCCAAACTTCATTTACTGTGCTTTTTTTTTTTTTTTTTTTTTTTTTTTTATTTAAGGCCACCCTCAAAAAATCTGTAAAAAGCTTCCATGATCTAAGCTGCAGCACATCCTGCATGGGCATATTGAACATTCTCAATAACAGGAACAACAGACATATTTAGCAGTAAAATTAGCCTTAGTTCCAAACCAACCTTATATTAAGCCAGGACAGCATGGGCGTCGTGCCTCCTCCAATGACCCAGACAGTGAAGAAGACAATGAGGAGTGTGGTGGTGAACATCATCTGGCGAGCATAGGATGCAGTGTCCCGGATGGCCAAAGCAAACGCCATTGCTCCCCTGAGGCCTGCAGGTACCCAAAAGGACAATCTCTTGGTTATAAGGATGAATGACAAGGTCTCCTCAAAACCCACTGCTGTCACTCGGGGCTAATAAACTATCCATCCATGCTTCAGGGACCAAATTGTTTTACTCAGAAAGAAGAACCTTCTTCTATGTGTAGCTGTCTTTTGCAAAATTCCCAAATATAACAAGAAAAACATTGTACTGCTTTGTACAGCACATTTTAGAATAATACCCTTTTATTACTTATTGTTATTAGTTACATGAAGTAAAAAGAAATATAAATAACTCATAATATAAGCTCTTAAGTCTATAATCCAAACGCTACTCAAGCTCTATACTGTCAACATAAACTTAAAAAAACAGGCTAGGGGGCGGCGCCTGTGGTTCATCGAGTAGGGCGCTGGCCCCATATACCCAAGGTGGCGGGTTCAAACCCAGCCTCGGCCAAACTGCAAAACAGAAAAATAGCCGGGCATTGTGGCGGGCACCTGTAGTTCCAGCTACTTGGGAGGCTGAGGCAAGAGAATTGCCTAAGCCCAGGAGTTGGAGGTTGCTGTGAGCTGTGTGACACCATGGCACTCTACCGAGGGGGATAAAGTGAGACTCTGTCCTTACAAAAAAAAAAAAACAAAAAACAAAAACAAACAACAGGCTAGGTATGAATATGACAAATTAGTAGGAAATAGTTCAAAACTTCCATAGGAAAGGTGGAAGCCACACAGGAAAGTAAAAACATAGCATTAGGGGTTGGAGATTCTGTAAAGGGCTAAATATTAAATATGTCAGCATTTGTGAGCCAAGAGGCAAAATCAAGGTTATTATGTGGATACTTAAATAAAGGCAAGAAAAAAATTTGCATAAATTTTTATTTACAAAAATCAATCAATCACAAATTTTTATTGACAAGAATATACTAATACTAATAACAACTAATTACACTTGGTTGTAATACAGATCTACTAATAAAAAGAGGGGACTTCTTATTGGAGGAGATATCTTGCTTAACTGCAGTTCAAAGTGAGTGTTCCCTATCACTTAATGGATTGCAAATATTCATGTGCAAAAGGCATTTTTAGCTCGCTAGGCAAATAAAGATAAGAAGTGGCCAGATTTGGCTCAGAGGCTGTAGTCTGCTGATCCCTGATCTACATTAATGGGGTTTGAGACTGTTCCTCCCCAACACTATGCTCATTATTAGTTTTATAGTAAATATAAAATCTACTGTCTTTAGTACGCATCTGGTATAAATTTCCATTCACCATAAGCAAGACCATGTCCATATCATATGAGAAAATCAAAAGTTAGACCTCTATCTATTTGTACATTTCCCACCTTTCCTAGTAGTTTCACAGTTATCACTATTATTATTATTTTGAGATAGAGTCTTATTTCGTTACCCTGGGTAGAGTGCAGTGGCATCATCTTAGCTCACTGCAACCTCAAACTTCTGGGCTCAAATAATCCTCTTGCCTGAGCCTCCTGAGTAGCTGAGACTGCAGGCATCTGCCACAATGCCTGACTAATTTTTCTACTTTTAGTAGAGACAGCTAATTTTTTCATTTTCAGGAGAGACAGGGTCTTGTTCTTGCTCAGGCTGGTCTTGAACTCCTGACCTCAAGCGATCTGCCTGCCTTGGACTCCCAGAGCACTAGGATTTACAGATGTGAGTCACTACGTCCAGCCAATTTCACAATTGTTAATATATGTAATCTGAGAGCTTCACTACAATTCACTAAAGAAGAGTGACTCAACAAAAATCACATAAAAAACAGCAAAGCTAATGTTTTCTACTAATCTGTCCTAGTGAAATAATTTATACACACCTAGGGTACTACTCTATAGTCAATTAGCTATTTCTTTTTTTTTTTGAGACAGAGCCTCAAGCTGTTACCCTGGATAGAGTGTCGTGGCATCACAGCTCACAGCAACCTCCAATTCCTGGGCTCAAGCGAGTCTCCTGCCTCTGCCTCCCAAGTAGATGGGAATACAGGCACCCGCCACAGTGCCTGGCCATTTTTTGGTTGCAACTGTCATTGTTGTTTGGCGGGCCTGGGCTGGATTTGAACCCGCCAGCTCAGGTGTACATGGCTGGCGCCTCAGCCCGTTGAGCCACAGGCGCCGAGCCCCAATTAGCTATTTCATCAGTCAACATTTAAGCCTCTAAAATAATGCTACCTTAAAGAAGAAAATTGGGGGGGTCAGAGAAAGATAACGTATGAAACATTTATCATTTCATTAGGTAAACATGATAAGCAATATGAAAAGTGAAACCTTAGGTATTCCATAGCATTGAAGAATCACTTCCCTTTGATAGCCAGATTTCTCCCATTATAAAATAATTTTATGGGAGATATCATTTAACTGCAGTAGGTACTCAGCCTTTTATTAACAGTACAGAATCTGATTTTAAGTTATCCTAGATAACACAGTTTGCCCCAACTTCATCTTTCTCTTGTCCACCAGTATTTTCCTAATATGGATATAGAAGCTTCTTATTGCCTTCCTCATCAAACTCTAAATATGTCTTTGCTACTCTTGAGTAAATCCCAAGCTCTGGCATAGCACTGGAACCTCTCCGTGGTCTCCATTCTATAGCAGTGGTTCTCAAAGTATGGTCTTCAAATCAGCAGCAGCAATAGCTGAAAATGTGTTAGAAATGTAAATCCTTAGGGCTCACACCACACCCCCAGAGTCAAACAACTCTCCTCATGGGGCCCAGCAATCTGTGGCTTAACAAGCCCAACAGGCAATTCTGGTGCAACCTAAAGGATGAAAATTATGAGTTTAGATGCAATTCTCCTTTGTGACCTCACTCTCTTTCTGTATTACTCCACACATCTGACATTTAAATCAGACTGCCCTAACAAGCCACACATGGCAGGGTTCCCTGCCTCACCAGCCTGCTGCCTCCTGAAATTCCATGATTTCAAGCCCAATGTGAAGGCTATCCCCTCTGAACCATCCTCTTTTGCCCACACTTCCTTCATACCTCTTTTGTGCAATTCACTATCATTTCCTGGGAGAAAATGAGCTCTGTGTGCATCTACCTCCCCCTGAACTCAGTGAAGGAGGGGACACGAACTCAGTGAAGGAGGTCGTTCTTCATACCCTCCACAATCTAGAACTGTGGCTTATTATCAAAAGAATATGCTGAATAAATTCTCACTGGAGTGAAAGGAAGTCATTTGGGCAGGCTGCACCTATATCTAAGATCAGGTACAAGTTGGCATGAGATAAAGACTGCTTTACCAAGCAATGCCTGTTGGTCTAATTTCAGTATGACTTTGTGAGGCCTCTAAGAACTTACCAAGTGGCAGTAAGAGGTGGCTGCTACTCTCTCTACCTTCTTCTACAGCCCTCCCTCTCCCCCACTTAGGAAAAAAGTGTCTTTAAGGGTCACAGTACTGCCCCAAATATCTCCTCCCTCAGATCTGCAGAGATGCTCTAACTTTGGTCTCCTTTATATAAAGGCTGATGCTTACTACCCTCACTGCATCATCCATTCATGCCAAGTGCTCTCTCCTTTCTTTACATCTTTTTAAAATTTCCCTTTGTCCCCTCAGTGGCTTCTACAGACCTCTCAGCTTACCAGGGAAAAGTGGGGGGATGTGGGAGATAGTGTAAAATCAAGTGGGACTATCACAGCTGTTAAATCCAAGATTTGGGTTGTTCTTGCTTATGTGAGTGCCTTTTATTTCTTTTGCTTCATAGAAAGTTAGAGCCAGGGGACCTCAACTAATTAGCTCAATTCCATTATTTTACAAGTGAGGATATTGCAGCTGGAAGGTATTGAGTAACCTGGTCCATGTTCTTTCTCATCAAGAAAATCAAGACCTATCTTCCTTCTAATTTCAGATCTAGATTCCTTCTGAAAGCTTAAAGGTTATGCACATCTACTAGAGAAAAATCAAGCACTTTAAGTACTTAACGTAGCGCTGATCCCTGGGGCTATAGAATGAATTAGAGGTGTACTATAGGGGAGACTGTTCACACGTGGTAGTAAGGATTACAAAATCAATACTAACTCAGGTGAACATGTACATCAGTTTACTCAGCACTGCAGAGGATACAAATGAACCAGGAACTTGAATGCCTGTCTTTTAATGAGTCAGTCAATAATTTGAGTATTTTTTTACTTCAAATTAATATGAGAATATGAATGTTTAGCTTACATTACTTTCAGTTCTAAGGTAAGGTTCAAGCTGTAGTTGAGCCCTTCACCCAGGGGACATGCTGAACACTCTCACTGCTGAACATTCTCACAATTTTATTTTAATCATACTACCATTGCCTGCTAAATTGAACTCATTTTCTTTAAACTTATACTTTTTTTACCTGAAAACATCATCATGTGTTGAAAGTTCCAGCCAATCTTATGCCTTCTGCCCAAGTTGAGGAAGAAGGAGAGTGGGTAGATATGCGCGGCTCTGCCCAGGAAGATGGCAACCTGGCCACCAGGTGGAGGTTAAGGGACCAACAGTTTTCCAAAATAGCACTTTCACACAACCTCTGGCTGAGCAGAGAATTTTAAGAATGCCTCTGACACCACACTATAGTCCAGAGAGCTCTCTAAAAAAGCCTGGATGTCTAGTTTCCCTCTAGACATGTCTCTCAGCAATAAAATGGGAGTTATTTGGCCAACTGTCCCCACCTCCTGGTTCACAGAGATCATTTTCAGCCTGTTAAACACATCATTGGAAGTTCTTTTTTTTTTTTCCTTTTATTAAGTCATATACACATAGATCATGACATTGGAAGTTCTTGATTTAATTCAACTGCTATTGACCAATACCCCAATCTATCTAAAAATGAGTCCAGAAATAAGCAAAAGCATCGTGGCAGGAGTGGTTCATTGAGAGTAGCAAACTGTTTGGGGCTTTACTGGCAGAAAAATCATAAGAAGAAAAAAATGACTAACCCTAGAGTTAAACCTTTTTTTTGTTCGTTTTAGTATCAAATATATTTTTATTTCAGAATATTAGGTGGTACAAATGTTTTGTTTACATACTTTGTTTTTATATAGAGTTAGTTACACACATAAGTGTGGCCTTTACCCAGAGGGTGTACACTGTACCCAATAGGTATGAATTTACCCATACTCCCACTAGAGTCAAACTTTAAAGAGCAAGTTTGCTGGTTAAGTACTCACCAACTTCACTTGCAAGTAAACATCAGGGGCCCTAATGACCTGGGAAAGACTGCACATAAGGGGTGGGGAAACCGAAAGTATTCATAACATGAAGAGAAATTGAGATCACTCACTAGAATCAACCTGGGGTCAGACACGGTGGCTCACGCCTATAATCCTAGCACTCTGGGAAGCTGAGGCAGCTGGATTGCTTGAGCTCACGAGTTCAAGACCAGTCTGAGCAAGAGCAAGACTTGATTCCTACTAAAAATATAAAAACTAGCCTGGCATTATGCTGGGACCTGTAGTCCCAGCTACTCAGGAGGCTGAGGCAAGAGGATCGATGAAACTCAAGAGTTTGAGGTTGCTGTGAGCTATGACACCATAGCGCTCTACTGAGGGCAAACAAAGTGAGACTCTGTCTCAAAACAAAACATACACACACACACACACACACACAAAACAAGAATCAATCTAGGGAGATTTCTCTACTTAAGTGGCTAAAATGTCATTTGGAAGTATTAAAAATGGAAAAGGAGTGTGGAAAAGGAATTCTACTGTGCCAAAGAATTCAGGGAAACTGGCCCTTTGTAACTTGCTGAGTTTAGAACAGTGCCCAACAGAGAGAGCTTCACATTCCCCTGGTCAGAGAAGGAAACCCCCAAGGGAGGCTAAAGAAACAGGGAGCTTCCGTTTTGGCAAAGCACCAGCTGCAGCAAATGCAGCTGTTTCAGACAGAAGGCAGGGCAGAACTATCTTCTCTGCCTCCTGCAGGGTAAAGCATTGCCTATTTTTCTTTTTTTTTCTTTCTTTTTATTTTGTTTTGAACGGAAAGAACTAGGTAGTGCTTATAAAGGACATTCTATCCCAGAAGCAAAGCAAAAGTCTTTAAGTGGTAAGAAGCCTTTAGGATTCACAGAGGACCCAGCTCACCCTCTGCCAGGCCCTCATCTGTAAGCCAGGGCTGTGCTCTTACTATCTCTCTTGGGTGCCATGCTAGGAATACAAATCAAAACAACATTCAAAGTCTTTCTTAATGAAGAATAAAAACATTGATCCTGCAGATGTTAACTATTAGTCTGCTGAGCATTTAAATTCAAAAATAAATCACCAGTTAAGCATATGACACTCTAACTAAAAGGACTTCAGCACTGCATTAGGCCACTACCACTGTTTATCAGCTTGGTGTCATTCATTCCTGCAGAATAAATGAAAAGCCCGGAAGAGAAAAACAGCCCTTTTTTTGCCAGCATTCTAAGACCTAAGGATACTCCTGGGGCTTCAGAAAAGGCAAAAGTGAACAATCAGCAATAGGGGACTTCTGCTCAGTGTCCTGAAGTCAAGCCCCAGAAAATTTCACTGTAAGGAAAACAATAGTGTCTGAGGTCAAGTGAGAGAAGGCCTCAGCTGTTGATCTATTGCTAGGTGCTCACAGCCCTCTTCACTTGAGAGAAGCCAAAACCCCAAACTTGTCTTTTTCCCAGATACTGCATACAC
Source organism: Arctocebus calabarensis (assembly GCA_963573935.1). Classification (NCBI taxonomy): domain Eukaryota; kingdom Metazoa; phylum Chordata; class Mammalia; order Primates; family Lorisidae; genus Arctocebus; species Arctocebus calabarensis. The sequence continues at coordinate 11,446 of CAUYON010169827.1, forward strand.
AATGGCTCTAAATCAAGGGACTAAGGATTTTTACATTTTATCTTTCTTCTTTTTTCTTTCTTTCTTTGTTTCTTTTTCTTTCTTTTTTTTTTTTTTTTGGTGGGTGCAGTATCTTTTCCACTACAATCTTTAGTGAACAGCAGGGCAGCCTGGGTGAAGGCATGCTCACTATCTGCAGGTTTCCCTGGGTGGCCAGAAGAAAGGCTTCCTATGCTGGGGCCACAATTGATAGCCAGACAAATAGAACCTTCGAGTCATCCAAATCAGGGAACCTCCTGGATTTGAATTCATGTGGCAATGCAACATCAAAAATAATTCTGAAGATGGGGACTGAAATGGTTGCTGACTTACATATCTACCAAGAATGGTACTTTATAAAATAAACTATCATCTGCCAAGCACCAATTTAACATAAAGGCCATCTTACACAGAAAATGCAGAGAAGATGACCCTAGAATAAATGAAGTCCTTTAGGTCAAATAATTTAGCTTTGTGAAACACCACTTAAGCCTTCTTTTTCTCATTATAAAAACACTAAATTAGCACTGACCCAGTCACCCACCCCAAACAAAAAAACTATGATTATTATTATTATTATTATTATAGCTTCCCTAGCAGTAGTTGCACTTCCATGTAGAAAATGGTGGAACAAGAAAAGGATACAAAAGCGCCAATGATGAAAATGGGGCTGAAAACGTGCTTCTGGAAGGTAAACAGTGCCAGGCCCATGTAGGAAAAGATGAAGTTCTCTGCCAGGAAGTGTAACACCTCAAAGAGCTGTATGAAGAATAGAAAAGGAAGCTGTAAGCCCTGCAGTTACCTCTTCCCTGTATTAACAGGCAACACACAAGTATCAAGGCTCTCTCACCTGCTTGGTTCGACTTCTTGATTCCACGGACAGATTGTTATAAGTGTAATGAGCTTGTGTGATTCCACAGAAAAGAACTGCTACAACCCCTGCCAAGAGATTTAAAAACAAACAAAAAAAAATTAAGGGGAAAAATAGTAGGAAAAAAACCCTGCTGAAACAAAAAGTTAAGGTAAGCAAGCCCAGCATATCCAACTTCTTATATATTTTTGAGTTTCCTATTACTGAATCCTCCCCCAGCCCCTCACCTCTCATATCAACCTTTCCATCACTCAACTCTGCCTTCTGTTAAAGCCAAGTCCCGCAACTTCTCCCTGTGCTCTAGCTTTAAGACCATTCTCTCCCCTCCTCTACACTTCTACTGAATTTACCATCTGTAGCTAGTACATAGCATTCATTCCCTCAAAGAGACCATGGGGGTCCATCATACACTTTTGGCATATTCCTCTGTTTTTAGAATGAATTAATTTAATTTGAAGAATTTATATTCTTGGATAGTTTGGAGCTTCAGACAAAATAGATCAAGAACACTTGTCAATTTATCTAAGACCTGATGATCTAGATTTCCGGTTAATGGTAACCATTTTGTGGTACAAGACAACTGGCATTCTTGGGACTCTGCCTATATATTTACAGATAACTGTCAAGTTTTTAAAAAGTTAGACATTTTGTAATGCTTCATGTGAAGATATATTACCATATTTTGAAAAAGTGATAAATGTACATCCTAAGTACCTGGATTATATATAGTAATCATATTAATATTTGCGTTTTTAATAGAAAAAGAGATTTTTCTAAATGAGATAATATGAGGAACTAAAACCTCATGATTAACCACACTAATATCAATGTTATATGAACTGGCACCATAAAAACATGGTATTGAAAAACAATGATTAAATGGCCCTGAGACATGGGCAGCACCTGTGGCTCAGTGGGTGGGGCGCTGGCCCCATGTACTGAGGGTGGCGGGTTCAAACCCAGCCTGGCCAAACTGCAACAAAAACATAGCTGGGCATTGTGGCAGGCGTCTGTAGTCCCAGCTACTCAGGAGGCTGAAGCAAGAGAATCGCCTAAGCCCGTGAGTTGGAGGTTGCTGTGAGCTGTAACGCCATATCACTCTACCGAGGGTGACATAGTGAGACTCTGTCTTTTTTTAAAAAAAAAAAAGAAAGAAAAAAAAAGGGCTCGGCGCCTGTGACTCAACAGGCTAAGGCGCCAGCCACGTACACCTGAGCTGGCGGATTTGAACCCAGTCCGGGCCCGCCAAACAACAATGACGGCTGCACCCAAAAAATGGCCAGGCATTGTGGCGGGCGCCTGTAATCCCAGCTATTTGGGGGCAGAAGCAAGAGACTTGCTTGAGCCCAGGAATTAGAGGTTGCTGTGAGCTGTGATGCCACAGCACTCTATCCAGGGTGGCAGCTTGAGGCTCTGTCTCAAAAAAAAAAAAAAAAAGTTTAAATGGCCCAGAGACAAAATAAGGAAAAACTGTGTTCATATTCATCTGAGTAGATACAAAATTACCTTAAATGGACACATATTTTGCTTATTATTGCTAGTCTATGTAAAATAACAATAGCAACCAAGGGGAGGATAAAAATATGATTTTAATATATTTTGTAACCTTCGCAGCTAAACACTGACTTATAGTTAGAATGAGTAATCAAAAACATAACTGAGTTTGGAATGATGTGATGAACTTTATCCTTTAAAAGTCTGTAACTTTTGGAAACTAAATGATCCATTAAAATAGAACACCAGCCTTGCTTAGCAACCCTCTTAGGACCCTTGTACAATAGTTATTCAACTCCATGCAGCTTCTAAGAAGTCTTCCCTCCCTTCAAAATCTCCCACAACCCCCATTACAGTGAAGGAAAGGGTGGCCAAGAGGAAAGAAAACTTACCTGTAAATCCGCAGGCTTCTGCCAAGAGGAATGTGCTCCAGGACATGAGGAAGAAGAGTGCTGTCTCCAGCAGGGGGAAGCAGTGCAGCTTGGTAAACTTGGTCACGTAAGCACCTCGTCAAGGACCCTATCTCCAGGCACACGCGTCATGGCCACCAAGAACCACACCCTATTACCCCAGAACCCCTTTATAAGAGGAAGCCTTTCTCTTCAACTCTGCTATTGAGGCCCTTAAAGCTGCTATGGATTTTTTTTCAGTAACAAAATTAAGCTTTAACAGAGGTTTCCAGGGGCTGGAGGGAGGGGGAATGGGGAGAGATGGTTTGATGGGTATGATGAAAAAGTTCTGGGAATAGATAAGGCAGATGGTTACACAACATTGTGAGTGTACTTAATGCCTATGGATTTTGCATTTTATTTTATTTTATTTTATAGGTTAATGTGAAGGTACAGACAACTAGGTCACAATGTTTGCATTTGTTAGGTAGAGTCCCTCTTGTAGTTGTGTCCTGCACCTAAGAGGTGTGCCATATACCCTTACATTGTACCCATTAAGTGGGAGCATACCATCAATTGTGCATTTTGAAAATGGTTATATGGCAACTTTTTGTAGCTATATCTTACCACAATTTAAAAAAAAATGAATATAATTTAATAGAACCTCTGTAAGTTGACTACTCAAGAGAAATGAAACAAATATGCAGGTGGTCAACACAAGGATCTGGGCCTACTACACTGATACGTATATGTGTTGCATGTCCATTCTAAGAAAATTAGGTTAACTTAAAGAGGCGGTCATGGTAGGGAGGTGCTCAACAATGGAGGTTCTACTGTATACCAAACACCACTGAATTGCACACTTTATTATTTATTTATTTATTTTTTGAGACAGAGCGTCAAGCTGTCACCCTGGATAGAGTGTCATGGCATCATGGCATCACAGCTCACAGCAACCTCCGATTCCTGGGCTCAAGCGAGTCTCTTGCCTCCGCCTCCCAATTAGCTGGGACTACAGGCGCCTGCCACAACACCCGGCCATTTTTTGGTTGCAGCCGTCATTGTTGTTTGGCAGGCCCGGGCTGGATTCGAACCCACCAGCTCAGGTGTACGTGGCTGACGCCTTAGCCCATTGAGCCACAGGCCCCGACCCAAATTGCACACTTTAAATGGGTGACTTGTACAGTATGTGAGTTATGTCTCAATAAAATGATTTCTTTCAGCTTTCTAAAGAAACTGTTTGCTGTGCTCCCTGCAATACTCATAGTTCTGAGAGATGCAGTCATGGCCACTGGCTCGCCTGGCAGGTTCGTTCTGTCAGGAATGGGAAGATGAAGCTCATGAGACTGAGTCCACAGGACGTGCAGGCACAGGAAAGAAAAGGAAGAAATGCACAACTCCTGGGGTAGCTTCCAGGTGTTGGTGTCACCTCTGGGGACCAGAGATTACTAACACCGCCATTTGACAAGGGGCCAGCAAAGAACTTCTCATGAGTAGTTTCACTGAGCAATGTAAGTCCCCAGGGCATTGAAAGGTCCTCTGTGAAGAACGCCATCTAAATCTGCACTGTCTGATACAGCAGCCACTAGCCACATGTGGCTACTGAAAAACATAAAATACGGGCATTCTGAACTGAGATATGCTACAAGAGCAAAACACACACCATATTTCAAAAACTAGGCACAAAAAAATGTATAGAATTTCATTAATTTTTTATGTTGATTGCATAATGAAATGATGTGGTTCAAATTAACATTTGTAATGCCCACCAAAGAGGACATGAGGAAGGACTCAACACAGCTGTGGAGTGGCTGCCATTTGTTTAAACTAAATATTGTGTCATCCTTGACTTACAGAAGGTCACAGTGTAGTAATTCCCACTGATGGCCCCCAGCTAGCTATGGCCATGTAACAGTGTATGGCCCCGAACACCCGACGGCAGCAGCTAGCTGGGGCTAAAGTACTTCGCAGCCAGTGGTCCACAATTCCTCTGTCTCTTCCCTGGCTCCTCAAGTCTTTTCGGCTCCCTAAAACTAAGGCTCCAACTGGTTCATAAGAAAGGGAGACATAAAGCAAAGGTGAAGACAGAGCAAGGGTTGTTTCACCAAAGGGACACATTTACGGAGTTACCACAGCTTACTGGAACAATCAGTTTGCAATTCTGATCTGAAAGGAAGAACCGAGAACTTTCTTTTGAAAGCGTAATGCCACATGCATCCCCAGGCAGAGGCAGAAACTACAAAAAGGATATTAGAGCAGTCACAACACCAGTCACAGCTCCCATAGTAAAAGAGCCACTAAATATACCTAGAAAAATTCCAACTGACTTTAAAAAGGCAGCGGCATCAAAGGCATGAGTGTTCAGTATGGCCGGTTGGTAGGCAACGATAGACCTAGAGTTTAGAAAGAAAAGAGAGTTTTAAAAGCCCACGTTGGTTTTATATCATGGTACCCAAAAATATCGACAAACATAGGCATCTACACTCTGCCAAGTGCTGCTGAGCAGAAAAAACAACACAACTTTATCAACAAAGCTGATAAATCTCATTTAGAAAAATGCCCAATTCAATATTTAACAATTTTAAGGTGGGCCTCTGAATTTAGCCTAGACTTTAGGCCCTAAAACATCCAAGAAACCAGGATCTCTCTCCAGCAGAAACACTGCTACTTACGAGGACAGTACAATGGCAACGGCATCATTTAAGACACTCTCTCCAAACAGAAGTGCATAAAGATCCACATCTGCATGCAACTCGTTAAATATCGCCAGCACAGTCACTAAAAAGTGGGCCAAAAGCACAGAAATTAGTTTTGGTTCTGACCTTTAACCACTGATTACAGATTTACAGAGGTAATTCCTAGCTCAGGTGGGATCACGTGATTCGGGAGCTAGCAAGGGGGTCAAACATGGACTGTGTATGGCTGAAATGAAAACATCAATCTTCCTAATCTGCATGAGGCTTGATGTGATGCTTGTCTAATGACATGCCATCAAATCACTATGCTTTCCACTGTGATCCCACCACACTTTGAAAACACCTGTTACAGAATTTTAAAAGATAATCACAAACAATGTGATTTGGCTTCGCCAATGGGTTGGAATCTCCTAGAAGGCCTGTTTCACTGACCACTGTGCTCCCAGAACCCAGCATTGTCAGGAAACAGAGAAGACTTTTAAAAACATCTGAGAAATGACAAGATTCTTCATTTATAACAGGCTATATGACATAACACTCCTAGCTTTCACATTTCTCAGGTGTTTAAAAATCAACTATTCTCTGGATCAGCAGCTCTCAAACTTTTGGCCTCAGCACCCCTTTAAATTCTTAAAAATTACTGAGGCCCCCAAAGAGCCTTAAGTTTTCTATTGATATTTACTATATTGAATAAAACAGAAAAATTAAATACACATTTAAAATTAATAACCCATCATATATTAACATGACATATTTGTAATGGGAAAAAAACCCTCATATTTTCCAAATATGAGGTTTCACCAAAGGGACACATTTAAGGAATGAAAAGAGAGACATTGCAAATCTTCTTTAAATGTCTGGATTAATGGAAAACAGATAGTTCTCATATCTGTTTCTATATTTCAGCAACCAATAGTCACTATACCTATTATATAGCCTCTAGAAAATTCCATTATACACTGGTGAGAAAATAAGTTACCAGACCCCATTTGAGAACCACTGCTCTAGAACAGGGTTTCTTAGCCTTGGCTTTATTGCCATTTCAGGTCAGATAATCTCTTTGTTGTACACAGGTAACTATGAAAGTTTTGAGACAGATTGTGGTATGTATGGCCCATTACTTCACTTCCAAGAAACACAGTCAACAGTGCCCTTTCTGATTCACCCACCCAAGTTTCTTTTTCCTTTTCTTTCTTTCTTTCTTTTTTTTTTTTAGAAAGTCTTACTCTGTTGCCCTGGGGTTGAGTGCCATGGTATCATTATAAATGCCTCTACACATTGTAACTGCAACCTCAAACTCTTAAGCTCAAACAATCCTCTTGCCTCAGCCTCCCAAGTAGGTGGGATTACAGACACCTGCCACAACACCCTGCTAATTTTTCTATTTTTCTTTTTTTTTTTTTTTGTAGAGACAGAGTCTCACTTTACTGCCCTCAGTAGAGTGCCGTGGCATCACACAGCTCACAGCAACCACCAACACCTGGGCTCAGGTGATTCTCTTGCCTCAGCCTCCCGAGTAGCTGGGACTACGGGCACTCGCCACAATGCCCGGCTATTTTTTTTTTTTTTTTGGTTGCAGTTCATCTGGGGCCCGGTTTGAACCGGCCACGTTTGGTATATGGGGCCGGCACCCTACTCGCTGAGCCACAGGCGCTGCCCATTTTTCTATTTTTAGTAGAGACATGGTCTCTCTCTTGCTTAGGTGGTCTCAAACTCTTGACCTCAAGCATTCCACCCCTCTTGGTCTCCCAGAGTGCTAAGATTACAGGTGTGAGCCACCACATCCAGCCTATGCACGCAAGTTTCAACTTGCTCAGCTTATTGGTGTTGTTGTGAGGGTTCCAATTGTTTCCATCTGTGTGGATTTTATGTTTCTTGAGTTTGTGTATCTCTTGTGTATCTCATTACTTTTGTAATGACCCACGCACATGGACAGGGCTGTCCTGCACATCATAAGATGCTTAGCAGCATCTCTGGCCTCTGCCCGCCAGATGCTGGTAGCACCTTCGACCTCAACTGCAACAACCAAAAATGTCTCTGACATTGTCGAATGTTCTCAGCAGGTAGAGAGGCCACATCTGCCCTGGTTGAGAACCCCTGCTCTAGATATATGCAGTAGTGTTCTCTCTCAATACTCACACCAACTACCTTCCCTCTTGATGATTTCTACCGTAAGGACTGATAAGCTAAAAACTCACTTTCCCAGCTTCCTTTGCAGAAAACATAATGTCTCCCTGTCAGGAAGAGGGCAGAAAGGCCAGACACTCTTACTTTCATGGGGTAATTGATGTGTGACTGAAACCCAAGGGCAATGTGGTAGAAAGACTGAGTGCCCAAATGCCTGACTGTAGTGGGACCTGTGGCACCAGCCTGGGACTAGTACCCAAGAGAAATACCTATTTGTTTGAGCTGTAATTAACCAAGTTTTTTGTTCTTTACAACCCAAAGCATTACTGACACAATCAGAAAACCAAGCTAAACAAATGCTTAGTTTAGTGAATTATTTATAAGCCAACCAATCTCATAACCACCACCCAGTTCAAGAAATACAGCTTTACCAGCCCTCCTCAATATGTCCCATCCCCATCTCAAACCCCTTCCTCCACTCAAAAGTAAACCTTAACCTAAATTAAATAATCATTTCTTGCTTTTTTTTTTTTTGGAGACAGAGTCTCAAGCTGTCGCCCTGGGTAGAGTGCCATGGCATTTCAGCTCACAGTAACCTCAAACTCTTGGGCTTCCGCGATTCTCTTGCCTCAGCTTCCCAAGTAGCTGGGACTATAGGTACCCTCCACAATGCCTGGCTATTTTCTTATTTTTTTTGGTTGCAGGTGTCATTGTTGCTTAGCAGGCCTGGGACGAGTTCAAACCTGCCACCCTAGGTGAATGTGGCCATTGTCCTGCTGACTGAGCTATGGCTGCTGCCGGTTTTGGCCTTCTTTTTGAGATATGTTCTTACTCTGTTGCCTAAGCTGGGGTGACGCAGCTCAATGAACCCTCAAACTCCTGGGCTCAAATGATCCTTCTGCCTCAGCCTCCCAAGTAGCTGGGACTACAGATGAATACCACTGCACCCAGATATTTTTCCTACTTTTTGTAGAGACAGGATTTTTTATTTTTTTGAGACAGAGTCTTACTATGTCACCCTCGGTAGAGTGTCATGGTGTCACAGTTCACAGCAACCTCACTCTTGGGCTTAAGCGATTCTCTTGCCTTGGCCTCCCAAGTAGCTGGGACTACTGGCACCCACCACAACACCTGGCTATTGCTTTTTTTTTGTCATTGTTGTTTAGCTGGCCAGGGCCAGGTTTGAACCCGCCAGCCTTGGTGTATGTGGCCAGTGCCATAACCACTGTGCTATGGGCGCTGAGCCTAGAGACAGGATCTTGCTGTGCTGCAAAGACTGAGCTCAGATTCCTGGCCTCAAGTGATCCTCCCACCTTGGCCTCCAAAAGTGTTGGTATTACAGGCATGAGCCACCATATCCAGCCTCACTCATCTTTTAAAAACACACGTTTTATACATACGTCTTTTTAACTCTACAGGTTTCTTTCCATTCCTTTCTAACTGCCTCTCTTCTCATAATGCCCTATTGTTTGGTTCTCTCATTTCTGAATTTTTTTATTCCTGATGCATGTTCTTTTACAATTTCTATCATTTTCTTAATTTCCTTTAGCTGCTTTTGGAATATTAATAAAGTCTCACCTTTTGGGGGCCTTATTTTTCTGGTATGAAACTGTGTCTTTGTTATTCAAAGGGGTTATCTTCATATTTTTCTCACAATATATTTGCATGAAGTTCAACCTTAATTCATTTTTGCCATCATATTTAAGTGATGTGGGTAGGGACAGAAGTGGGTCCAGAAGAGCAGTTCTAGTTTCATGGCTCCAGGGTTCCCTCTTCTGGTTTTACATTGAACTATTACAAATTTGGCCACTGGGTATAGCCACTTCCCCAGTACTTTGAAATCCATGGCCTCTAGCCCTCTCTTCCTTTAGTATCTGGGCTTTCTGCCTTTAAAACCCTGTCAGTCAGGGTTTGTGGTCCTAGCAGTCCATCTTTAGGGAGTTACTTTGTCCTCCTAGAGCAGTAATATTCAGCTGGTGTGCTATAGCACACTGATGTGCTGAGAGGATCTTAGGTATGCCACGAAAATTTTTAAAGATCCTTAATTAAATTATTTTCCAAAGATCAAAGCTCAGTACGTATATTCTTTTTTCACTCTTTCTTTGTATTTTTTAAATTTCAGACTAATATAAGGGTACAAACGATTAGGTTACAATGTTTGCATTTATTACGTAAAGTCCCTTCTTTCCAAAGATGTTTTCAAAAAACTAATATAAGGGTACAAACGATTAGGTTACAATGTTTGCATTTGTTAGGTAAAGTCCCTTCTTTCCAAGAGGTTTTTCTGAAAACTTCTTTGGAAAGAAGTATGGAGAATCCTCAGAGAACTCAGTTTTTTTATCAACATAATTTAAGTGTTCCCTAGAAGTTTAACTGTAGGTTCAAATGTGCTGTGAGATTTTTTTAAAAAGGCTGAAAAACACTATTCTAGAGAGATCTATGCTGGGTATTTCTGAGAGCTCTGAGGACTCAGATGGCTCCCACAGCCTCTAATTTCCTCCAGTCTCTTTGCACTCGCCCACAAATTAAGAGTCTGTAAAGCCCTCTCTCAGTTTTAAATGCTATCAGGTATCCCGGACAGAGTTCTTCACTAGTAGTGGGGAGCCCTTCTCTTGAGTACGAGTACTTGTATAAAATTTCTGGGTTCCCTGATGAGCAGCCACCTTTCCCCTGCACAGTGGCCATTCCTGAACTCAAGTCTCACTGCTACTGCTGGGTAATGGGATGCTCTGTCAGCTAGTTTTTCTTGGGTTCTTTGTTTTGTTTTGTTTATTTGTTTTGTTTGTTTAGAGTCAGGGTTTCACTATTTTGCCTAAGCTGGAATTGAACTCCTGGGCTCAAGTGATCTTCTCCTCAGCCTCCCGAGTAGGTAGGACTACAAGAGCATGGCATGGTAGTTTTGTATTTGTTTTTTCTTTCACTATCTTCCTTCCTCTAATTTTTCTAAAAATTAAGAGAGATTTCAGAATGACACTGACTCATCATGACTTCCTTTCCAAAAAGTTTAATTCACTTGGCTCAGCACAGTGGTTATGGCGCTGGCCATATACACTGAGGTTGGCAGGTTCAAACACAGACCGGGCCAGCCAAACAACAATGACAACTGCAACAAAAAGAAATAGCTGGGTGTTGTGGTGGTCACCTGCAGTCCCAGCTACTTGGGAGACTGAGGGAAGAGAATTACTTAAGTGCAAGAGTTCGAGGTTGCAGTGAGTTGTGACGCCACCATACTCTACCAAGAGCGACATAGTAAGACTTGCTCTCTCAAAAAAAAAAAAAAAGTTTAATTCACTTACTGAGAGTAAGCAAAAAATAATTTGGATTTGAAAACTCTTTACATATGATGCAGCTGCTCCGGGTTATCATAAATCAAGAGGCTACAATCATTGCTTATACATTCAGACACTAATCAGACACAAATAGGGTCCATGCCCATTAGCTGCAGTTCTTAAAGGACATATCATTTTTACAACACAGATGTTAACACGAGATGCAAAGTTAACCTCTTTCCTTTGCCCTTAAATACAGCTTAGCAGGGTACACAATGGGAAAGATCTTTAGGGATCAGGCTTTAAAAGGTTATTTTCTGGATTACTTATTGCAAAAACAATATTTAGGGCTCCTTACATAAAACTTTTACTGTAGTAGTTTATCAGGATATGACAAAAATCATCCTGTTTTTAAACCAATGTTGAAGAAAAATTAACAATGATGATAATGACAACAATCATTGAGACCTTACCTTGAAATAGACACTATGCTAAGCCTTTCACAATCTCATTTAGTGCTCATAAAACCCTATAAGGTGAGTAATATTGTCATCCCCCTCAATTTAGAGGTGACAAAACAGACTACACTTGTACTATGGGCTGCTTTATGCTGCACTATTGATATTCCCCAAATACCAGTAGTTGAGCACAAGAGATGTTTTCTTACTCACTCATACATATAACATGTCTGCCATGGGACAGCACAGAAAGTCTCTGTTCACATCACTACCTTAGGGAGTTGGGGACTCCTGACTGGTAGAAGCTGACCTTGATGAACAGAGCCCAGGTTTGGCATTCCAGAAGCTCTGGGTCTAGGACCCTATCTGTCAAGGCGATGGCAAGAAACACACAACAACTCAAACTGAGCAATCTAAGGAGCATTTGATCGAGAGGCTATTTCTAAAAGTGTGGGGAGAGGATGGGAAAACCACAAGGAAGAAGGTAGTACTTGAGGCTGGAATCGGGACACCTATGTACCATCACTAGGGACGAACTGATCACCAGAAACTGGAGCTATATGGAAAAGGTGCCTAATAGGAGCTGTGGCCTCTGGTCAAGGGACATAGTCAGCCTGCTGTATTTCCTTCCTCCCTCCCAGTCTCCTACTGGTGCTCTCCTGTGGACAAATCCAATGGGAAACCAGAAGGCGAAGGAACTTATGGAATATTCATTCAATACAAGTCAGCCTCCTGGGACTGAGAGAAGGGTAAAGCAAGGTGGTAACTCAATCTGCAGGGACAAGCAGAAGACATCCAACACAGCCACCAACTGGCTAGGAGAGCTCAGCACACAGTAAAGTCTAAGGAGTTAATAAAGTGAGGGTCTGGGCTACATGACTTCCCAAAGGCCTTCTGACTTTTAAACACAGTCTTCCTGAAATACTATCGTATTTACCAATGGCAAAAGTAATATAGAGCTAACTCATTTATTCATGCCAACAAAAGCATAATTGATACTAATAACAATGAATACTTACATAGCACTGGTATGAAGTTTAACTTTTCATTCTCTCTGCCCAACACCTTATAAAACAGGTCAGGAAATCTGATGGGCCCCTCCTGAGCAAGTACAGGCCTGGTGGCCACATGAAGGGATGACAGGCTGGGACTGAGTAAGTGACTTCTAAAGGGAAAGATTAAACTGACTGCATCCCCCGCCCCCAACAGCAAAACCCTTGAAATCAGAGCAAACAGCTCACAACAGCTGTTTCCAACAGATGCATACCAAGAAATCACAATTAACCAAGTGAAGGCCATTGGTGCAGTCAGTGGGAAAAATTACAGAATGGCAGAAACAGGACAAAGGGAAAATCAAGAACCTGAATTTGTTCATTCAACTAACTTTTCGTGAATGCATCCATGTTCTAAAGAGTGCTTGGCACTTGACAGCACTTAGTACAGAGTAGCATGTATTGTTATGTACACAATAGACTTAAAGAGGTAAGGGTAGTAGATAACGAAGGAGTCTACGAAGAATGACTGTGGTGGCAGCATATTTAAACTAGTCTCAAATGATGAACAAAAGATTGACTAGTGTACAGTTGGGCATTGTTAGCTCACACCTGCAATCCTAGCTCTTTGGGAGGCTGAGGCAGGAGGATCAGCCAGGGGTTTGAGACCATCCTGGGCAGCACAGCAAGATCCCAAATCTATCTTAACACAATAATTAAGTAAATGAGGTGAAAGCTATGTTGATTAGTTTGATGTAAGCACTCCAAATTGTATTAAAAAATCAACGCATTGTACCCCACAAATGCACAAATGTGGGTGGGAGTGCTGGAAGATGGCGGCGGAGACAGTCCCATAGCCCATCTCTCCCCAGTCAGCAGGTGAGAGGGTGGGAGCTCTGGATCTTTCCCCGTGTGAACTATTGGAGTGGACAGGCAGCTGGTGAGACACAGAGATCGGGAGGATTGGTGTGTTTGAAATATAGTTCATAACCGTGGAAACTGTTGCAAACCGGTTCTCCCTGCCCAGCGGAGGGGCAGTCGGCCCCTCCCATAGGGAGGACAGCAAGTCCCAACCCACAAGCTCTAATTGGAGAAAATTCCACTGAAGCGTGGAACTCAGAGTTTGACGATCAGAAAGGGGTGCTGCTAGGAACCACGGAGACCCGGGCAACCCTGGAGTGAGCCGAGGGGTCCGGACTCTGCCGACTGACACATTGGAATGTCCAAAATGGCAAGCGCCTTTTCCCCAGATCAATGAGAGAGGGAAAGAATGGGTGACCAGCCAGCGTTACAGTAGGCAGGGACCCTAGTGAAGCCTGAGAGAGGTGGAAAAGACACTTTGAGCTGTGGAAGTTGGCAAGGAGGGCCCCCGGGCACTTCAGCTGGAGAATAACTGAAGTTCAAGTTCCCACCAACAGCCCTGCGAAGCCCCCTCCCCTCCAGCCTTTACTGCCATTGTGAGCCCCTTAGAGCCACGGCCATAGCAACTGCCGCTGCTGGTGCTGCTGCGGTCACTCCGAAGCAGCTGCTACCGTGAGCCGCAGTGCCATGGCCCCATGAATAGTGACACCACCGCCGCGGCCCCCGAGATCTGCAGCGACTGCGAGCCCCCTACCCCCGCAGTCGCCACAAGCCCTGCTCCCGTGCTCCCCTCTCACATCAGATCGTTCTTGCGGGACTGGACTGCAATTCAATATACATATAAGAATAATAATATTTTTGATATTTTTTTTTAGTATCCTTTTCTTGGAGGCGCTATCGACAAATAACTCTTTACTTCACTTTCTTTTCTTGGGCTATTTTTATTACCTCCTATTCTCAACTGAACATTCTTCCTCTCCCGTGTTAATTTCTTTGTTCTCTCTCTCCCTCCTCTCCCTCCCTTCTTATAGCTTCTAAGAGTGCTTATATCATATTTGCTAGAGGCTTTTCTTTTTCACTATTATCAAGAATTTTAGAAGAAGCATTTTTATTGTAGAATTCTTTTTCTTTTTTCTTCTTCTTAGCTGTTGTTCTGTGATTGGCTGTTTGTTTGTTATGTTTTGTTTGTATCTCGATGTTTCTGACTGTGGGAGCATCTGTGGGCTTAGGTGTCTGGTAGCCCTTCTACGAATGTATTAGCCCATTTGCTATTAATGTGATTGGTGTTATAAATGTTTTCCTTGCCACCTTGATACTTCAGTTCACCCCCTGCCCAGGATTGGAAGTCTGGAACTCCAACTCATCCACAATCCAGATTGACTGCATTTACAATTGGACTGGAACTCTTGAACTGTACAGGCTGCAGTCACCACACCAG
>CAUYON010169828.1:0-16168 GCA_963573935.1 Arctocebus calabarensis
TACAGATAGCCTTCATGGCATTTTCTTGATCACTATATAAAGACATTGATACTCTACCTTTAATAAGTTTCACCAGTACCCTGCTAAGATGCACCGTAGGTGTGTTCCCACTAATTGTCCTCCCTCCACCCATCCTCCCCCCTTCCCTCCCCTTCCTTTCCCCTTTCCCTATAATCTTGTGCTATAATTGGGTTTTAGCCTTCATATGAAAACTATAAATTAGATTCATATTAGGGCTGAGTACATTGGATACTTTTTCTTAACAATTAGTTCTTTGGATGGAAAAAAACCCTGATATGCAACATTTTCTGATTTATCTGGTGTAAATATTTCCACCATGGCCCATGTGAAGCTCCTAGTGTGGCATTCCTGAGGCAGAATGGAGCAGAGGTATGCAAAGCCAATTTAAGCCAGTGTGGGCTGACTCCAGCACACCACTATCTCCAACCCCCCTACCTTTTCTCCACCATTATTAGCTTGGGACAGAAATCTTGGGTTCCTGGACATAGGCAAAAAGGGCCTCCCATTTTGCTTTCAAATAGGCCAGCTTAGGCTAAGTGAGTTTTTCTTCATGTTCTTTACTCAGCCTATGAAAGTAGCCCACAGTTTTACATTCCTAGAGTTTTTCTATCAAGGACCTTAAATTTTTGCTGCAAGACACAGGTGTTTCAAGTCTCCAGATGCAACAGGCTATAGCTAGGAAGCATAATAAAAATATCCAGATTTAGATCTGGGCATGGGAAAATCTTAGTGTCCTATACCCTGCCTCAATTTGGCCAATGCCACATTTTAGAATCTGCAAATAATAACACCCATCTCCAGGTATCAATTTCTGTTATTTGGTTATAAGCAACAAAAATCAATTCTAGCATAAAAAGAATTTACTGGAAGGCTATGGGGAAGCTCACAGAATGTAAAAAAATGCCAAGCAACTAGAGAGGACAGTATCCTAGGCTGGGTAGGTTTCTAGGCAGCAGGCATCAATAAACAATCTCTTCAGGGGGCAGAAGCATTAGATCCAGCTTTTTTTCTCTATTTGGTGTCCAGTCAGGATTCGAACTCCAAGTTGAGAACATCTGATTGGCCCAGTTCCAGCAAAGGAAGAGCGAGGCTTTTAGATTAATAGCTCCAACAAGAACACCTGCCATTACCTCCTCCTTCCAACAAGCTCCCCTCTCCTAAAAAAAAAAGAGTTGAAGCACTGTGACTGGGTAGACAAAAATTCCCTATGAATGTTACAAGTTGCAGTTGGATTTCTGTTTTGTAGCAATTCTTCTGGCCACAGTGACAAATCACTGAGCTTGGGGGCAGAGAGATTAGGTAATGGGTTGTACCCAGTTGGGACGTAAACTATGGATGTTTTAATCTCTCAAGAAAATTGACTAAAAGTTACCAAGCCTGCTCTGATAGACTGGTAACATGGACTACGGTATTTGCTCCCATCGTCATCTATGTTGAGAGGACAGAGCACTGTTCCTCCAGATAACTGCTCCCTGGACCCCAAATATCATCAATGAACTCTGGCTCCAGAAGATCATTCACACATTTCCCTGAAGCAGAAATACATTTGAGTTGTGTCCTCCTGAAAAGTCTAGATGAATCATCACCACAGGTGAGTTCAGGTAGAAAAAGGCAGGATTTGCCTGTGGGCATGGAATATGTCCAAGAAAGTTTGTGTCTGCCACTGACCCTTTAAAAGACCACTTCTGACAACAGAACAAAAACAACAACAAAATTTGGTCAATATGATTCACTGAGCAAAGATAACAAATTCTAAAGGGGTATACATGAATAAGGTTCTTTTTTCCTGACCAAAACTGAGTTAATTGATTATTAGAAATGTAGCTGCTCTTGCTTCCTGCTTCCAGATTTAATTGCATTATAAAGCAATTTAAAGGCATGTGTATGTGTGTGCCTGTTGAATAACAATGTTGCTTGTAGCTAGAACAGGGATCTCCAGAAGCACTTGGAAGATGAAGATGTCTGCAAATGATCCGCACGAAATGTACCATGTGGAAACATGCAAACTCATCAGTTCAGCACTATGGTGCTCCAGAACATGCTCTGGAAGAGAGGGGAGAAGGTCTCCATTTGGTTCCAGCCGTTCTATTGTTCATGTCACAATTTCTTTTTCTACACAATGGGAGTAAAGATTTTTGTCCTGACAAACCCACTGAAGAGGTTAAAATGGGATAAAAATGTCTTGTAAGGTTTAGAGGAAGAAAAGAGCTTTGTAAACGGTTGTTATGTTGAGATCTTTCTGAAATTCTTCAGCAGATGTAGAATGTGAAAGTGAGTGCTTAACTCCCAGGGCTTCCTCCTAATAGAGTAGAATAGCAGACTCTAAAACACTGGCCTTCTCCCTGACAGACAGGCAAAAGGCCTCTTTGTCTCTTTTCCTCCACTTGCTCTCCTTCTCCCTCTCTGAACACCTCTTCCTCAGGCCATTCTTAACTGTCATCACGCCCTGGAGTTCAGAGTCACCTTTCCTCTCCAGGTCTCTCACCTTGCTCCAGCCCTCTTGGTTATGGCCACCTGAGTGTCCCCAAATCACTTTAACTTACTCCCCTTTCCCTTAACTAGCTTCCCCTGCCCTGTTTTAGGGTATCACTTACCTCCCAATCCACCTAACCTGTACACTGAAAGTCACCCATAATTTCTGCCTTTCCACACACTCCCACCATTGCAAGCTAGATTCTGCAATCTCTACCTCAAATTCATCCTCTCGCCATCCGTATTTTCACTGCTCTGACCCAGGGTCTTGCCATCTCTCTGGATTACTGTTATTACCTCCCCCAAACTCTCTGAAACATTAGCATTACTACCTAGAAATGTATTGAACCTCACAACTTCCACCACAGCCCAGTGATATAGGTGCCATAGCTTCCATCACTTTGTCCACAACCCATGGTAACTGAAAAAGCAAGCCCACTCCATTCATGACCAAGCTTGTTTCTAGCTGACTCTAAACTATGCCAAACAAGATGATGATGGTGGTACTTGTTTGCTGCCCACAGGAGTTACCTTGAGGCTGGGCCCGCCATGGCTTTCATTTTGCCTCCCCATCTTGTAATAAGCCACTAAGTCCCATTGGCTCCTTCCCCCCATTCCTTAGAGAAGAGTGTCTGCAGGCCAACCATTTATGCTGCCCATGCCCATAAGAAAGGTGACAAGAGAGAAAATTTGAGAGTCCTTTCTGCCACACTATGAACCTCACAAGAGATAATGCTGCTGCCTTGGCTCCAGTGAGTAGAGGGGTGTTGGTGGGTAACACTGTGTTCATACACAAAGGAACATCTAAACACATGCAGGCTCCTCCCTGAACATGCCCAGAACTTTGATAGTTGGAACAGAGGGTAGCTCCTCTAAAACCCACTGTGGGAGGCCATGCCTGAATCCTCCTATTCTAATTCTGTAGCAGGTACTATTGGTGTCCCCATGACACATCCTTTGCCTCATCTGACTTTGGAGGCAACTCTACAGCTTTTCTGTCTCACAACTTTCTCTAAAGCCACTGGGATATTCTCCACATAGGCACAGCAGCCAGAAGTTCAAGGTCCTGTGGATAATCCTCAAGAGTGGAGGACAAGAGTTGGAAGATAAACACCATAGCCTCCTTGGAGGGACAGCCCTGAGTTCCTCAGAGAATCTCTATCAAACTTGAGTTCTAGTTGTAGAGATAGGTTCTCATGACCCTGAGGGTGAGCCCCCTTAACTTCTGCACTCTAGGCAACTTTCTTGGCTCACCCTAGTTGGCACCCTGCCCAGTTACCCTCACCAGTAATTAGCTTTCTCTAGGGTTTCTCCCTACCCTGGCTACTTCAAACTACTCTTTCACTTGTACTTCCTGGATAAACTCCTTGACCTTGAATTCTTGTCTCAGTTCCTGCTTTGCGGGAGTCCAAATTAAGATAAAGTCCCCAGAAAGCTTCCTGCTCAGAATGAGGAAATCATTTTCTCATGCTTTCCACATGCCCATCCCCACCCCTGCAGGTTTTCTCCTGTAGATGGCTTCTGGATAAAAGGAATCATTTCTGCTAGGTTATGGGAAATGCCAAAGGGTCTTACCCAGAAGTAATATTGTCACCTCCAGCTCCCTACTCATTACCCATCTGCCTCTGCCTGAGGAGGTGGGTGAAGCTGCTCTCTACACCCTCTTGAAGCACTAATTCCCTGAGACCAAGTTGATCTCCACCTCCCCTCTCAACTCTTTCGAGGAATAAAAAGGTTAGTTACAAACAAGGTCACGTTCTAGCTTCTCACTACACACATACTGTAAACTGAGAAGATTCTCAACAAGTGCATAACCAATTACAGCGCCCCCCTTTTCCATTATTGCACTGGACTGCTTTGGAATTCACAGTTTACAACAAAATTCTCCAAGTTGGCACATTATCCAGAAGTTGTCATGCTTCCTTTTCTGGGCATGCAACCTTATGCTAAGTTGCCGTGGCCTTCATTTAAAAGTAGCTCAGCTTGTGCCACTCAGGGCAGCCAAAAACCATGTGAGAAACTCTCTGACTTCCCCCTTGTTATCCACCCCATAAAAGAAGTCGCCAGATAGCCAAGACTCTCTTATAAATACCAAGAAATAAGAAGTCAAACTGGTTGCTTCATTCCAGTGGCATCATATGTATGGACTATGAGCACCTTACTCACTCACTGTTCATGTTTTGGACAAAGCTTCTATAATGTTTTGCTAATCTCTATAATATCTAGATGAGAATCTCCTTGAGACTGATAGAGAGAATCTCTAGATGTCTTTATCCTGTCAATTTAAATATTTCCTATAGTAATCAGTTCTCAAAATCCTTCCTTAAATTTAGCTGGGCATTGTGGCACACACCTGTAGTCCCAGCTACTTAGGAGACTGACCCAAGACGATGGCTTGAGCCAAGGAGTTTGAGGTTGAAGCAAACTATGATGATACCACTTCACTCTACTTGGGGTGACAAAATTAGATTCTGTCTCAAAAACAGGGGTGGAGGAGAACAGGAGTTGGCATGGGGAGAGCCTCAGACTGTGATACAGGTCTGATGCCTGTGAAAGGAAAGAAGGATTATGTAGAAAAGGCCTAATTCCAAGTGCAGCTAGGTATGAGAAAGTCTCAGGAAGGCTGGTGGGGAGATCCAGATTACAAACTGCCTAGTAGAGGAGTATTTGGGGGGCAAGAATGGCTCAGTTCTATTACCTCCATTGTCTTCGGGTATTGGTGGGAGCTACATGGGAAGAACATGGCTTCTGGATGAACATTACAGCAGATCCTGAAGGTGCCAGAGGTATGGACCATCAGAGCAGGTGTTCAGCAATCCATTTTCTGAATGTCCTTAGTCATCCTGGACCAGAATAACTGCTTTCTAATTACATCTGGCAACACCTCCTCCTCAGGTGCCCACAGTCATCATGAATTTCCATCAATACTGCAAAGCAATGTTTCTGAAGCACAGTCCTCAGTCAAGAAGCTCCCACACAAATAATTTTGAAGTGCTTCAGAAGGAGGCTTATCTCTTTCCTCCTGCAAGGATTGTGCTTTCGCCTCTAATATGGTCTACCAAGGTGGAGTCTAAAATAAAGCAAGCAGGGTGTCCTGAACACACAGTTTAAGGACGCACTCGTTCTTGGGTGCTCTGGCATGAGCCTGAGTGTTAGTGCTTCCTTACATTTTGCACCTGGTACCTTGCTTGTGTTACCCTAATTCATTTCTGGCTCTGGTGGACACCACTCCTAATCCACTAAAGACCCTGCAGTATCATCAGCATTAACAGGCTGAGGTTGTTCCCCAGAATTCATTAATGCCATAGCCTCTGGCTCATTGTCTTCATCCCTTTTCCTGTCCTCCAACTCAGAATTATCCTTCCAACACACACTCATTTTTTTAATCTCTTTAAATCCAATGATCATTTCTCCCATCTTCTATTCACTACCCATGCTTGCAGTCATATCTTTAACCTTGTCATCAACATTAACTCCATCGATCTCATAATTGTGTCAAGTACTCCCTCTCCAGTGTACTTACCTTACTACCACCTCATAAAAAATTACTGAAGGTTTTAGGTCTTCTACCCTTTGACATTCCCTCACCTCCATTTCCATTTATCCATTTTGATGCCATGGTCTATCTTTACAATCCTATGCTTACAAACACTTTAGTACCTTTTCCACTCTATCCCTGCATCCTACATGGCTGGTAAAAAAACATTTAAATCCAGCTTCCTGCCATCTCTATTCCTGCTCCAGGCAGTTTCTGGTCTTGCTTCAATCTCATGACTACAAATCTTACATGGGCTCTAAACATTGCCCGATGATCTTATTGCATATCTCTTGAAGGTTCATTTTTCTAAATGACATAATAGTGCCTCTCTCTTTCTCCTCCACAACTCCCCAGAACTCCCCTCTCCTTCTTTCCCCCTTCATCCTCAGTCTATGCCCCCAACTCTTATTCCTGTATTCATTGATGCCACTTCATTTTTGCCGTTCACTATTCCCTCAAATTTCATTCAAGATAAAAGTTGTAACACCCTTCTGAGTGAAGTCTTGATTGTCTCTTAGCTTTGCTGATTGCTTTTCTATAATAAGAAGTCCGTTGGTCACTTTAAGTTATGAAATATAGACTCAATTTGGTACTTAGGATGTGTGTCTTATGTAATAGCCAAAACTTTCAGCTTCATTCAAAGTTCAGGTTACTCCTTCTCCCTCAAACCAGGGTTGTCTTCCTCAGGAGGGGATGTTGATTGTTTCTCTCTTACTTGCCTTCTTCCTCTCTTCTAGGTGCTGTCTCTGACCCCTACAGAGACTGAGGGTTGAAGAGAGAAGGGAATTAAAACATTCTTCCCACCTATCACTGCTGTGAGTTGACCTCCTATTCTCTGAGCCTGGACAGTGTTTAAAGATGACTGTCTGGAGGCTTTATGAGTTTGCCTGAAAGCTCTCTTTCCTGGGTGTCTCTCACCTGTAATTCCTTCCTTTGGAGTAATATCCTCTTCTCCAGTTCATATGTCCACTGCCTTCCTTCCACAGTCCTGAGGAACCCTGAGGTGGCCGTTCTGCAGGTACTTTCTGCAGAGGTCCCTGGGTCCTATGAGGGGTCATATTAGATGATCTCGTTCATTACCTATGTCTTATGTGTGGGTCTTTTACTTGACAAATTCTAGGAGGACACATCTATCCTGATACAGCCACCCCTCCTTCAATTTCTATGCCAACAGTCAGCCAGTCTTCAGCTATTTTCTGTTCCAGTCCTGAGAAACATCAACCACAGCATCTCCCAACCTCTTGGGTCTCAAAGTCAGTCTGTTGAAATCCTCCTATCAAGGCTCAGATGCAATACAGACAACCCACCCACAAACACTGCAAATCCAGGCTCTGCCCACTGTGGGACTTTGGATAAGTTATCTAGCCTTTCCTTTTTTTTTTTTTTTCTCCTTTTATTAAGTCATCTATACACAGATCATGAATACATTTATGCCTTTGTGGGATTCAAATTGGAGTGCTTACATGTAACTAATTAACATAGCTTTGACTTCATTTACTTAATCAAAGTGTTAAGACATTTGTGCTCTATATTTGATAGATTTGACTTGTACCCTGCAATGTGCTTCATAGGTATGATCCCACCATTTACCCTCCCTCTATCAAACCACCTCCTCCCCTCCCATTCTCCTCCCCTTCCATCCTTCATCCTGGGCTATAGTTGTGATTCATCTTTCATATCAAAGTGTGAGTGATTATAAATTGGTTTCATAATAGTACTGAGTTCATTGGATATTTTTTTTTAAAGCCCAAGTGCCCATTGACCCATGAATGGATTAATAAATTGTGGTATATGTATACCATGGAATACTATTCAGCATTTTTAAAAAGATGGAGTCTTTACCTCTTTTATGTTTACATGGATGGAGATAGAAAATATTCTTCTTAGTAAAATACCTCAGGATTGAAGGGAAAAAAAATCTAGCCTTTCTGTACTTCATTTTCCTCATTAGCCAAAAGGGATGATGGCTGTCTCTACCTCATAGTATTGTCATGAATACTAAGTGACTGAGTCAAAGACTTGGAGATCTATGCCTGGAGCACTGTAACTGCTTAACAAATGTTCTCCATCACATTTGCTTCAGATCTCTTCCTTTGTTCTTGAAAGAATTCAGACATTAAAGACAAGCTAAAATGCCCTTGTATCTCTTCCCAGTCCATCTCTCTTTCCTCAGAGAAAAGAGATAACCATCAGCATGAATTTAGAGCTTGTGTGTTTTTGCATGATTTTTATATTTATATCACATAAATGTGTTTAATGAATAACATGTGATATTTTGCATATTATAAAACTTGCATAAGTGGCATAATAGCTCATGTATATTTCTATATCTTGTCTATTTACTCAACTTTATTTTTTAGCTCATCATTCATTTTAACTGGTAATTACCTTCATCCTTTTACTATACCATATTTATTAAGACATTTCTAATTGATGAACATTTATTAACACATTATTTCCAATTTTTATAATTTAAAACAGTACTACTTGGAACAATCTTATAAATACCTGCTAGTGCATATATGTGAAAGTTTCTCTAGGATACATAAGTGGGACACTGAAAGTTTTGAGACTATGTTATGGTCCATTATTTCACTTCAAGAAACACAGTTGACAGCATGCTTTCTAATTTACCTGTGCAAATTTCAACTTGCTCAGCTTAGTGGTGTTGCTGGGTGGGCTTCATTTGTTTCCATCTGCATGGATTTCATGTTTCTTGACTTTTATGTATCTCAAAACTTTCGAAATGACCCACATACCTCAAGTTTTTCTAGAGAACATGTTGCACATCAAGTGCTGAATATACTCTAAAGTGGTCAAACCAAATTGTTCCAGTAGCTTGGAAAATTCTTGCTTACCCATGTCATTATCCACACCAGATGTCACAAATTTTAATTTTCATTAATATGATTAATTGGCATTTTAATTATACTTTCCTGCTTCCTTTTTTTTTCTTATCAACTAGAATTTTTATTTTGTACTGAATTGAAATAGCTGTCTTAGATTTATTTATGTATGGATTACATATCACTTCTATCCATACATGTAAAAGTCCTAAGACTTCTTCACACAGCCTCTTGTTTTTTCCAAATCAGGCAGTCCCCCACCCCCCAAATCAGAATAGGTGACTATGGGGGTGCCATATGGTCAGAAAAAGGAAAGTGATGTACAGAAAATGGAAGTGAGGTACAGCTGGATTGATTACAACTTGGAATTTGCCTTATTTGAACACAGTTTGAACAATTGGCTGCCTGTGAGTGACTTACTTTCTGTTTGCACATCCAGTGAGATTACAGTTCACTATGTACAGAGAAACCTTGACAATAAACTTAATATATATAAGGAGGCAGTTTTAAGCTAAACTTAATTTAGCAATTCCCCCTTTTTGGTCAACCTCTCAAAATTTGGTCACCTTCAAAATTAAGAATGTGACCCAAACTATAGGCATTGACATCACTCTGTCACCATTATAAATGGACTTATTTGGTCTCAAATCCCACTGAGAAATGCAGAACAGAGAATTTTCATAAAGTGGAAATAAGGAAATAGAAAAATAAGAAAACAATTGTTACTTTAGTCTATTTTTGCAAAAGTTAGAGCAGAGGGGACTTCTTAAATACCAGAATCTCCTGTTTTCAGGAGGAAAAGAACAGTGGTCTGTTTGGGGATATATATACTTCCTTAAAGTTTCAGCTTGATTACATAGCATTTAGCATGAGTAACTTGGTTTGGTCTCCTCTGCAGGAGCCTACTGCAGGAGATCAGTCCAAAGCAATGACCTCCCATCATTTTATTTAATAATGCCCCCTGTTGGTCACCTAGGTAGAGTGTGACCAAAACTTAGGGCTTCTGCGCTACTTCCAGTCACCACATAGTCCATGGGTTATGTTGTCCTAACGATCACACACTTCTTTGAATTTTTGTCATTCCAATTGAAGATAGATCATTTGGCATTCTACAGGTGGCTGCATTCAGATATTTAAAACTTTTGAAAGAATATAGTGCACCAAGGAGACTACTCTTGTGACTATCAGGAGGATAGAAATACCAAGAGTTTGGAATATGCTCCTTAGCTAGGACCCCCTGAACCAATGCCACTAAAATCAAATAGATCAAAGAACGACCCAGATGAAGAGTCTATTTATTTTAGCCAAGCAAGCTGTTCATTAATCCCCTGCAACCGAGTCTCAGTAATACCCATCATATTCATTTTTACATAATAAGGATGCATAGTAAGGTGCAATTCTTCCCTGTTCTGCCAGTGGGTAATCTAGAGCAATTCCATTATCTAGTACAACTTTAGCAAGAGAATTTAAACTAGTCAGTTCTGCAACCATAGCATTTACTCTAGAATCTGCTAGATGGATATGGAGCAGAATAGGATATGGAGCCTATTATAAGAGATAAATTTCTGATCACTCCTTCATTTACCTTTGTTCCAAACCATACAAAAAGGGACCTAACAAATGATGCCCAGCCAGAAGGATGAAGGCTTCCTGGCAATGATCTCTTTACCCTATGATGTAGGTTAATAGGAGCACATCAGTGTTCTATTTCTGACTGACTTTGGAGCAACAAAATGTACCCTTAAAATTCCTAGCACACTGTAGCCTTTTATATACCATCCATCAAGGCATAAGTTTGCCCATGTAGAAGGTTGTCTATAAAATCCTCTAACAATAAAGTAATATTGTTGTATTGTTATATTGTTCATGAAGACATAAACTTGGAAAAATTAAGAGAGGAAAAGATTTCATGATGGCATAGATTTCTTGATCTGTGATCTTAGGAAAACTGTACAGATCTAAGATGCCATCTGCTTTCAGGGGAATAATCTCTCTGGTTAGATTTACCTTAAAGTCTCCAATGGATTGACATTTCCAAGAGTATAGAAGGACCCTATTGAGTTGTGACATTATAAGACTCAAGGTTCAAGATCCTAAGGTTTTGTTGTAGTATGGGAGACAACGGCAGTCTTTCTCTGATGTTGTTTCCAAAAGACCAAATGTGTGGGTTCTAGACTGTGAAGGGTTTGATTGACCTTGTGCTGGATCATGAAAAGCTTCCTGTACCTGATGAAAATATACTTTGCCATGATTCATTAAAACCTTTAAAGCATTACTAAAATAAAAATGTAGAAGAACAGGTGATTCATGAGGTTCTACATAAGTGTTCAAATCTCCTACCAGGTAGCAAAACTGTACCTGAAGTTTTCATTGTGTTCCCAGAATTATGAAGTTTTGGCAATTTGTAACAGTCACTCTGCCAGTCAAATTTAATTTAATTTGTATCATTTTATCTCTTCCATAATGAGTTATGCAGTGCAAAGCTTTTAATAATGGAAGCTTTAAGGACTCAGGAAGCAGTAGGCAGACATTCAAGCTCTCCATGAGTCTGCATTTAACATTGGATTCATATAATTTTAAATATCAGTTTTGTTTCTCCGATTTAGGTACATAATGCTGTATATTAAATGGGTTGTCATAGGTAATTTGAGTTTGAACTATGAAGTTAATTCAAATTGCATATCTCAACAATTTCAATACTGGCTGATTTAATGTTAAAATCTGACTAAGTATTTCCTTGGCATTCAGTTAATTTTTTTTTTCCTGCTTGGGTTAATAGCTTTATAAATCAGTCAGTCATTAGAGTTCTAGAAATTCTTACCCAGTCCAAGTAATACAATTCTAAAGTTATCAGAAACCTATATTCAAGAGTGCTTTCTCAGGGTTTCTTTCAGGGTTCATTGAAAGGATTCAAAGAACCTTCTTGAATACACAACATTTTAGAATAATAATTGCTTGCAAAGAGAATTCAGAGAAAGCAATTAACAATGGGAAAAAATAGTCATGATTAAAAACAAAATTGACAAGAAAATTTAGTTATTTTGTGACAATAATTTAGTATAATAACCACAATTATGACTGATAACATATACAAAGACATCAGAATTTTAGGAACATCTTACAATGTGAAACATGTGTTAATAATATATCTATAAAAATGTAACTTGAAGACAGTTCAATGCTGTTTCTTATTTAAAAGTGTTTTCCATATAATTTAAAATATCAAATATACTCGTTGATTATCTCTCTTTTATATGTACAAGGGCACTTTGGAACACCCCAAAGTTAGGTTTTGTTCAAAAAGACTTAATTTTAGAATTTGGAATTTGATTTGGGTAAGCCTATCAAATACATCAAAAGTTTAAAACAATCAAAATAGAATCACAGGTCACTAAAATAATAGTTATTCATTTAGCCAAAGTGATAACTACAATATTTTAAAAAGCAAAGACCTTGGAAAGAGAGGAGAATCAGTTTTTCAAACAATCAAAAGACCTAATAAAGAAACATGAGACAGACTCTGTCTTTCCCCTCCTTTGCTTTTTGTGCAGTTTATTCAAAGGTGAACAAAAATATTTTACTATGTCTTATTAATAGTATGTGAAATTTTTGTTAAAAAGAAAAAATAAAATTTTACTTTTGTATTAATGTGTTATCAATACTAAAGCTAATTTTAATGAACCTCAAAAACAAATCCATCCCATTTTAGTCAGATTTCAAAACATGAGATTTCTGTAAACCTTTTATAAGTGCTTACAAATTTTTTTCTATCTTCTCCCTTCCCCAACTTTTTATATCTGTTTAGTTTTATTTATATAATTTTCCCCTTCATTTTGAAATAAACTTCAAATAACTAAACAAATCACTTTTTCTTAAGTAAAAACTACATCATCATGTCTCTTTTTACAGTTTTCATCACCAAAATACATCTTACTTTCTTTATACATTTTGTACATAATATTGTTTCCCTTATATCTAATAATTTTTATTTAATCTATTAACCACTCTGTATATACTACTATTTCTCTTATATCTAATATTTTTAATTATACTTATTATCTACAATTTTAATTCCTAGTAACCTTAATTTCTGGTGAAAAGCATAGGAAGTGAGTAAATTTCAACTGTTTTTTGTTCAGTATTTATAGATACAAAAACATGACATAATTTTTTAGAAACATGTTTTAATTTTTTATTAACAAATATAAATTTATTTAACTTTTCTATACCATATAAAAATAAGATACCAAACTATATAAACTTAAACATATGTTTAATAATTAATTTTCAGTACTTTAACCTACTTAGAAATGACTCAGGCTTTATATGATTATCTATAACTTAATTTAACATAATATGACTTTAATATTTTAAATTACTGAAAAGAATTTTGAAACTAAGAAGCTAATATCTTCACCAACCATCCTGGGTACCTCGTACTCACATGACACCTAGGATGGCTGTGAAGGGCAGAGCCTATCTGAATCCTAATGTGCATAACCAGGTATAGAGCTCAGGACAGTAGACAGAGCTGAAGATTATTCCTGGAGGACATGACCCTTCTTAGCATGCCTCTAGGAGGTACAGCTAGATCAGGAATAATGGGACTATATTGGACTTGTCTGCTGACAATTGAAGTTCTGAGGATATACATTGAGCCCTAGGCCTCACATGTCCATCTCCAGGCCCCAAAATCCAGAAGCTTAAAGCCAAACACAAGCTCATAGTAAAATATGTACAAGATTTGACAAAGCCCACCAGACAGCCCTTACAGCTTTAGCTCACAGATAGCCCTCACAGCTTTAGATCAAATCAAGAGAATACCAAAACTATTATAGGAGCAGCAGTTTTATGCCCTTACAACATGTAGCAAAGGTAGCCTAAACCTATCTGACCAGTAGACCCAGGCAAAAATTTCAGAATTGTATTTAATACTGACAAAATTCTAGACAATTTCCTATTTTATTATACCAACAATTTTAAAACTAGCTATATTTACCAAAAATTATCTAGATCACATAGAAATATCACATACACATAACATGCAGATATGTAGACACACAAACAGAAACATATCTTACAGCATTCATTAAAATTTTTCATTTACCAGTTTGCAAATGGTTTTTCTTTTCCCTATTCAGGCTATCAACCTTCCAACTGCCTATTTCATTGCCTTACGCAATTAGGTAGGCAACTTCTAATTTGCACTTCTAAGGGGATGACTCTTAAGTAAAACAGGTAGAAAATTTGTATCTCAAAAGCATAGAGATGGGACTTCATTTGTTCAATCCAAAGTATGGTGTAGGTAAAGGCCCAGTTAAGACAAGGTGACAAGGAAAAGCACCTTAAACAAAGATGAGACTTGTTATGTAAATTTAAACCAATAGTAAGGGTTTCTAGGAACTCAGTCCTCCCTCTCTTCCTGGAGCACCGGCATTCTTACAAATGAAGATTTTCTTTATAGATATAAATTTCTTTTACAAAAGGGTTTCAAAACCGCCAGCTAAGTACCAGAAAGGTGTATTCTACAGACTGATTTAGTCCAATAGGCAGTGTTGTTAACTTAGCTTCTGTTTCTTAGATAAAATTACTAAGTTCAAGGAAGAGCCCATTAAGGAATAGGGCTAAGAAAACATTCACAATGCCTGGACTCATCATGGATATCTCTGACGAAGAAGCAAGCCTACTTTACCTGAATGAACACTTTGTCCAATTCTACTTTATCCTTTGGGGAAGAATAGTAACTAAACACAAAAAAGATTTAATTCTTCTTTTCAGTTAGTTCCTAAAACTTTCTATTTGCCTTTTATAAAGAGTCAATAATAATATTGAAAATTTCTTTGGAGATAGGATCTTCACCCAGGCTATCAGAGTGTAGCAGAACTATCATAGCTCACTGTAAGCTTGAACCTTTAGGTTTAAGCAATCCTTTTGACTGAGCCTCTTAAGTACCTGGGAATACATGCATATGCCACTATGCCCACATAATTCTGTTTTCTTATTTGTTGTAAAGGTGGAACCTTGCTATGTTGCTATCAGGCTGGTCTTTAACTCCTATCCTCAAGTGATCCTCCTACTTCAACCTTCCAAGGTGATAGGATTACACCACACCTGGATGGAATATTTGTAGAAGCTCCTGCATATCAACAGGTGTCCCTGGGTTAGCTGAATTTGGGAGATCTTCCTAATTAGGGAGATTCTTAAATGCACTTCTTAGAGTACACTGTTCTTCATTTGAAATGTTCCACCAGAATTTTAAATTATCTTTAGTGGAGGAAGATGCATTGACAGATGCATCAGAGGCATGCTGTCCCCACTTCTGCTCCTGACCTACCACTGTTCACTCTCTCCAAGGAATAAGTTGATCAGGATGCTGCACTATAGCCATGGCTTTTAATATTGGAAAAATATCTATGAGGAGAGAGTCACCAAATCAGAATTACCTCCACCAGCCATGATATAATGTCCCTAGAGAAGGTGTACTTACTTATCAGAGGCCCAAAAGAAAAGAATCTCAAAGTGAAAGGACCAGTTCAGATACCTACCAAGACTTTAACAATCACTATAAGTAAAACTCCTTGTGGTGAAGGAGTAAAACTTCATTAACTTGTACAGTCTTTCTGAGATTGTTAAGCACATTACTTCCAAAAGTATTGAGGCAGCTTAGGGTTGAAGTCACCATTGTAGATATGTAAGTCAACTGTTTTAATAAATCGATTACCAGTTGTTAAATTAAAAAATGAATTGTCTTTAGTAAGATTTTGTTATTTTTGTAAGCATTTACTTTTTCTGGGGCCTAACACTTAACACATGTAAAGGTAGGTGTAGCCAGAAGGCAGAGTACTCAGTTCTTCAGAAGTTAAGGATCAGGATCCTATTTTTATGTTTATGTTTATTTTATTTTATTTTATTATCTTTATCATTAAATTATAGCTGTGTACAATAGTGCAATCAAGAGGTACAATGTGCTGGTTTCATATACAATCTTAACTATTTTCATCAAGCTGATTAGCACAGCCTTCCTGGCAATTTCTCTGTTATTATATGAAGACATTTTTATTCTGCATTGTAAGGTTCGCCTGTAACCTTCTAAGATGCACCGTAGGTGAGGCCCCACCAATAACCCTCCCTCCGCCCCAACCTCCCCTGTCCCCTCCCTACCCTTGCCCCTTTCCCTATATTCTTGTGTTATAGTTGGGTTATACCATTCATATGACAGCTATAAATTAGCTTCATAGTAGGGCTGAGTACATTGGATACTTTTTCTTCCATTCTTGAGATACTTTGCTAA
>CAUYON010169829.1:0-17082 GCA_963573935.1 Arctocebus calabarensis
ACCCTCGGCAGAGTGCTGTGGCATCACACAGCTCACAGCAACCTCCAACTCCTGGGCTTAGGCGATTCTCTTGCCTCAGCCTCCCGAGTAGCTGGGACTACAGGCGCCTGCCACAACGCCCGGCTATTTTTCTGTTTTGCAATTCAGCCAAGGCTGGGTTTGAACCCTCCACCTTCGGTATATGGGGCCGGCATCCTACTTGATGAGCCACAGGCGCCACCCAATCAATACTCTTGTTATTAAAATTTAAGAAACATTAATTCTAGGGTGGTCATGGTGGCTCACACCTGTGGCAAGTAGACTGCCTGAGCTCAGGAATTTGAGACCAGCCTGAGTGAGAGTGAGACCCCGTCTCTAAAAATAGCCAGATTTTGTAGTGGGTACCTGTAGTCCCAGCTATTTTGGAAGCTGAGGCAACAGGATCACTTGAGCCCAAGAGTTTGAGGTTACTTTGAGCTACAACATCACTCTACTGAAGGTGACAAAGACTCTGTCTCAAAAAAAAAAAAGAAGAAATAATTAATTCTAGGATATGATAAGAGGGGCTTGTTTATTATAGAAAAAGATTATATCAATTTGGGAATTGCTACACATTCTAACCTTCTGGAGAAAAATCACAATACATACTAAAGTATCTCAGATGTGCTGAGGGAAGTAAACTCTTTAACTTTGTGTAATCCAGTATTTCCCAAGGTCATCCAAGTAAAGAACTCCACCCTCCCCCCATCCTGCTTTTTTCACGGCGTATGTAAAAATGTGAAAAAGAGCTCCTGGGAATATCAGCCTGGAAAATAGGAACCAATGACTATTTTTTCCATTTGTTCATTGAACTCTTATTTATGTACCTACTTGCCCAATGTAATTTACCACTTTTTAAACATCTACCAGATGAGGAAAAGAAAAAAATAAATGGATATAAAACTCAAAAGTGATAATTAACTTGGTTAAGCAAGAAGAATTTATAGCTGCCAGATGAATGCCTATATCACTTCATTACTTCAGAAGTTGTTCTGAAAGAAGTATGAACGCAAACTACCAAATTCTACATCTACTCCACAGTCAACTTTTCCCATTATTAGTAGTTTAGAACAGAGAAACTTGCAATGCCACTTGACTCCTTTTCACTCTCATGCAAACTGTACTAATCAACAAACACATTCTCTTCAAATGACCCTGGATTCCTTTCCAATAGTTTCAAGATGTCATGAAAGTTAATAAACCTATGAAGGGTATCAAAAAAATGTACATACATTTTAAGAAAGGGAAAAAAACTGCATTACAATTATAGCAAGTCACGTTTGACTTCTGTAATTACCAGAGGTACTCAAAGTATATACATAACATATAATACATAAATAACATTGCTTATAACATGTGTACTTTTTTTTGGCACCCCTGGTATTTTTCACACCTGGATTAACTATAAGCAGGTTAGAGGGATGAAAGTTACTAGTTGAAAGACTTATAAAAATCTGTTCAGTTTGAATTTCCTGTACAACATTTGTCCCAAACTAGCATGAAAATCTACCCTATCAATTTGTAAAGCAGTATAATACATTTACTTTATTCAGCAGCCGTTATCTTATATTGAGTCCCTCTCTTCTACCTAGGTGCCTATCTAGAGTGGCCCTTTAAGAATACAATGTAGAGAAGAAAAATAATTTATAAATTTTATGTGTTTTTAATTCCAAAGAGCTGATCATCAAAAAGATGGTAAGGGGCCAGTAGTGATGGCTCATGTGTGTAATCTCAGCACTTGAGGAGAAGTCCCCAAGGAAGTAGGGGACTGCTTGAGCCCATGAGTTTGAGACCAGCCTGGGCAACACCATGAGTCCTTGTCTCTCTAAAATTAAAAAAATTATCAAAGGTCCGTGGCATGCATTTGTAGATAGTCCCAGCTTCTCAGAGGCTGAGGCAGGAGGATTCCTTGAGCCTAGGAGTTTGAGGTAACAGTGAGGTATAATGGCACCACTAAACTGTAGCTTGGGCAACAGAGTGAAATCTTACCTCCAAAAAAGAAAAAAAAGATATGGCAGAATATACCACCTAAACCCCATTGGTACCTTACTGCTGTTATCATACTGACTGCCCTATTGCAACTCTTTCTTATAACTAGACAAGCATACGTAATTTTATGCCTGAGTCTTAGATTGCTTACTATTTCCTGAGCAACCTGAAGGTTACTGTTCATTTTTTTTTTTTTTGTAGAGACAGAGTCTCACTTTATCGCCCTCAGTAGAGTGCCGTGGCATCACACAGCTCACGGCAACCTCCAGTTCCTGGGCTTAGGCGATTCTCTTGCCTCAGCCTCCCGAGTAGCTGGGACTACAAGCGCCCGCCACAACGCCCGGCTATTTTTCTCTTTTGCAGTTCGGCCAAGGCCAGGTTTGAACCTGCCACCTTGGGTATATGGGGCCAGTGCCCTACTCCATAAGCCACGGGCGCCGCCCTACTGTTCATTTTTTTAATTAAGGACTTTTTCTAATACATGTAATTATTCTACAATTTTTTATACTTTACTGACAGCTACTGGCTGAAAAATACATACAGGGTGTACACATAGTTTGTGTGCAATTTACTGTGTTAAACTGTTTTAAATTGCACATGAACTTTATGTCCACCCCATATATATTTTATTTTGTTTAATTTACACAAATTTATGGGGTGCAAGTACAATTGCATGCATAGTGGTCAAGTCAGGGTTTTTATGGTATCAACCACCTGAAGAATGTACATTATACCCATTAAGTGATTTCTCATATATTTATTAGTAATACTTATATTTTGATTAGTCAACCAAATCATATCTTTAGAAAACTGGATGTCAATGTTTGTTATTTCATATTCAGCTTTTCCCTTCCTGAGGGAGGATAAAAGGGCAACGGAAGCGCCCTAAGCTCAGAGAAAATGAAGATAAGTAGTTACATTAAAGCGACAGTTCCAGGTAAATATGAAGTACACTATTATTTTACAGTTTGAACAGACTATGGAGAATTATGAGTACTTCAACAGTCTAGGAATTTGCTATCATGTTCCACCTATTTAAAATTAGCTACTTTTCTCTACACCCAAACAAAAATTAATCAATTGGATGGAAATCTTAGGTAACAAAAACAGGAAATTCTGATATAATCCCAATCAACAAAAACAAGAAAATTCAAGAACAGTGTGGAATTTAGTAGTGTGCATGGCCACTTTACACAATACCCAAAAGTATATATTTAAGGACACTTAATGGTATAAATGTGCTGACTTTATTTTCAGCCACAAAATATTCTTAAATCATCATAAACATTTTTAAGGCAAATTTTCAAACATTTACCTTTTAGAACCATTGATGAAATTTAATTAGAAGATGAACAGAAGAGGCTGACATTGTATTCAGACTTGCAAACACTTATTTCACATAGAACAAAACAAACATTAATACCATTGCAAACATCATTGAAACGAAGTAAGACACAAAATCTCTACAATATAAGCCAGAGAAAAATGTCAACGGACACATTTTGTTTCTTATGCTATTAGAATCTGCTCTATCCTAACAATGGTTTCAAATATTTAATTTTCAATCTTTAGTGTCATTCATTCATTCTAATTTGAAAAGTCAAAACTCAATTCTCTCCAACAAAATAATAAAAAAAAATAAATCTTAGGTCAAGAATTATAATTTGTGGGTGGTGCCTGTGGCTCAAGGAGTAGGGCACTGGCCCATATGCTGGAGGTAGTGGGTTCAAACCCAGCCCCAGCCAAAAACTGCAAAAAAAAAAAAAAAAAAAAAAAAAAAATTTATAATTTGTTCTGAATCTGATGATTTGGAGGAGACATTTATTAGGCTTTAATTGCCTGGAGACATTTTTTAAAGCATGGAATGCTAGAGATAGAAAAGATTCTAGAAGTTAAAAATTACATAAATCAAACACCTCATTTTACAGAAGAAATTCTGACTTAGAGAGAACTCTGATCTTAAGGATCAAGGTATAGCAAGAAGAAAACCAAGATGTCTGACACTTCTTCCTTTCAACACACCCTCTCAGCCCCACCACCAAAAAAAGCAAAACCCTCAAACTTATTTTGATAAATCTAATCAAATGATGGGTATATAAAATCGTGTAATTTCTGTTGTCTACATGGTCTTTTTGTAAGTAGCACAAAAGCCTAAAACTTACTTAGATTTATACAAAATGTAAAAGAAGAATATTTATAACATGATCTACTGGTATTTAAATCAAAAAATGGCAACCACTTATAGTGGTATAATAAAACTATCACTAAATTTCACCATAAAAATAAAAATGAAAACTAAATATATTTACAAAAAGTAAAGGTCCAATGACAGGAAAGAAAATATTTAATGATAATTTGTTATTTTTCATATATTCCCACACAAATAATACTGTGAGGCCATCACATTAAGGGCCAACCACTTTGCTAGGCACCAGAGTAAAAAAACTCGTGTATGAACGCTATGTGACAGAAAGAAAACAAAGTTAATCTGGTTGGAAGTTTAATAAGGAAAGCACAGTGATATAGCTAATTTAATTTTACAAGAATAAAATATAAAAATAAAGTTTACATTGTTTCCTAAGATTTATTTCTTTGTTGAGGAAAAAACAAAATTCAAAGCTCGAGTTTGTGCATGGTATAGGACAGGAAGGAATTAGACTGACTCTCCTGAAATCTTGGGTCTAGCCTCAGTTCTCTCCCTAATTAACTGTGTAAAAATGGAATGGTCATGGGTGGTGCTTGTGGCTCAAAGGAGTAGGACGCTGGCCCCATATACCAGAGTGGCCCTGGCCAAAATAATGGAATAGTCATGTAGTGCCTCTAGGTCTCAGTTTCCTTCTGTAAAGCCAGGATATCACAAAATATAATTAATAAGTTCCTTGGCACATCTATAATTCCATACCAATGGAAGATGTGAGCAATGCTCTTAAACACATTTAAGCCAGAAATAAATCTGTAGACGTTTAAAAAATGTAATTGACTGCTTTCTATGTATCAGAACTAAAAGCGGGAGAATATAGTCAACATACTAAAATTATCTGGCTTACACCTATGTACAGAAACCTTTCCTTATTAAGCTGAAACTCAAAAACAACAAAAGCAGTTTAATATCCATCCAATTTCTTAATAATGTGGGGAAACAATGAAAAGAATGACAAAACCTGTTTTTGTCACGTTGCATCTCATTTTCCAAAAGTGTTTGTGTATGTCTAGGTCTTTATCAAAAAGTTTTGAAATAAAACCACTAAAAAACTAAAATGGCTAAGTAAGAAGACAACTGTTTGACTCACTGTCTTTAAACAAAAACATCAATTCTGTCAGGGGATTACCAAGCCTAAATACTAACAGCAGCTAGCTGTATGAATTTACATTGTTTTGAGTTGACATACATAATTGCATTTATTAGCCTACCGGAGAGACTGTTGACAACTTCACAAAATTTTTTAAAAAAGCAAAAAACAACTTTTGTCAGTGGGCAAGATACATCAGTAGTCCTGTGAGGACCTGTACACACCTGCGTCTCTCCCTGACCTCTGATGTGGAGGAGACAGTGCCAGCAGTAGTTGTGGTCAGGGTTGCGGTAGAAGCTGCAGCATTTACAACAGTTGGAGCAACGGGAATGGTCACTGCCGTAGGAACACTGTCCTTTTCTTTTTCAGTACTATCCTCAGCCCACAAACGATTTGAGGTACTATAGCATCAGTAAGCAGCAACACAAAAAAGAGAAAAGGAAAACAGCTAAACAATGAAAGCACTTTCTAGCAGCTGAAAACATGTGACTAAAGGGATGGATTTTTTTAAAACATAAGGTGAGTTATCTTTCATCTATGAACCAAAAAGCTCAGCAAGAGCTGTCCAAGAAAGAAATTAACATTTTAAAAGCATTCTAATTCTAAATTTCTTAATTTTTTCCCCCAGACATGCATAATCACCTCATTTTGGAACCAATTTTTGTTTGTAAATAATTTTAACAAGGTAAATGAAAAAATCCAGAGCCCCGCAATCTTCTAAACAAAAATGCATGCACATACATAAGCACACAATAGACCTGAACACAAAATGTATCTGTGACTTACCTGCTTTGTGTGCCTGCTGAGGAAGAACCCGTTGTAATCTTTGTAGTAGTGCTTGTGCTGGAAAGCAGGCTTTTCTGAAGCCCAGCTGCAGAGGTAACTGTTGGTGTTGATGTGGTGCTTGGAACACTAGAACTAATCAAATCATCTGGTCTTCTACCAAAGGAGCAACTAAACAAAAGAGTCATATCTATATAGGATGTGTTTGTATGTGTTTTCTATAGTTAATGTCTATACATTATACAAATTCACAACACTAGACAAAATAATCTAAAGAAACTGTGTTCCTAAACACACCACCAGCTCCAGCACCAAGAGTTGCACCCACAACTTGCTAGAGTCTGAATGACTTCTCTGATTGGGTAGTGCGTCACTTCACTGCCTCCTCCCAGCTCTCAACAAGACTTAAAGATAGCGTACAACTCGCTAGAGTTTAGATGACTTCTCTGATTTGGTAATGCATCATTTTACTATCTCCTCCCAGCCCTCAACAGGACTTATACGTAGTCTGATCTGGTATCTCACATTTCTGGAAAAATGTATTCCAGATCAGATGGTTCTATCAGGCTGGTCCTGAAAAACACACTTTGATTTGGTTTTATCCAGAGAAACGTAGTCTGATCTGGTATCTCACATTTCTAAAAAAAAGCATTCCAGATCAGATGGTCCTATCAGGCTGGTCCTGAAAAAAACACTTTGATTTGGTTTTATCCAGAGAAAATAAGGTGTTGACATTTTTGAAGAAAATTGTTTTAGCAATGGGTCAAATCCCTAGGAGGGACCCATAGGTATATTTTACGTTTTCATACCCACATCTTATTCCTCTTTTTGGTTTACAGGTTTTTTTTTCCCTCTCTAGTATGACAGTACTAACATTCTAATCAAAGGCATTTCTACAGCTCTAAGTTCTAGGATAAGCAGAAACTTTCCAGGTTACCAAAGATGACAAAATCAATTAAGACACTAGCTTATTTAAGATTTTCTAGTCAATTATCTAAGGAGCTCCTAGTAGATATGATGTAATCTAAGAGACATTTCATAACATTTCAAATTTAATTAAATATATAACAGGAAGGTATAAGTAAATTACCCCATTTCTTAATATATATTGTATCTTTAAATCAAGTTTTAAACAACAAAAGATACGACATTTAACAAAAGCTCATATTTACTTAAATGATGTTCAATTTAGGGCTCCAAACCAATTGCCTCATATTTTTATAAAAGAATACACAAAAGCCACTTAAGAATTACATTATTACCTTTTATGGTATGCTGATCCTTCATTAATTGAGCTATTTTTTTTAAGATCATCCTCCCATTTTCTTCTTGTATAAGAACTACTTGGTCGCAAACTTGAAGAGTCTCTGTGGAAAGAAAAACATCCTTCAGATTCTGAAAAGGAAACAGGGTCGAGAAAGCTATACACCAATAAATACGAGGTCTGACAACTAAGTTCACAAACTCGTACCTCACTTCTGAGGATCACTATACTCACCTCTGAGGGATTCCCATTTGGAAGCTACGTACAGATGGCAGCCCCTAGCCCACCCTTCGAAGCAGTTTTGGAACTCTTTTTCTGGTGTGGTCATCATAGTTGTGGTCATACATTATCTTGATGTCCTGAATGTCATCAAAATGTCTTCAATTGTTTCCTTTATCTTCGAGTGAAGAAAAAAGTCATGGGGCTCCAGATAAGGTAAGTAGGGAGGGTGTGCCAACGTAGTATTTGTTTACTGGTTAAAAACTCCCCACAGACACTGCCGTGTGAACTGGTGCATTGTCATCGTGTAAGAACTGTGATTTGGTGAAAAGTACAGGTGTTTATTTTTTGAGACAGAGCCTCAAGCTGTCACCCTGGATAGAGTGCTGTAGCATCACAGCTCACAGCAACCTCCAATTCCTGGGCTTAAGCAAGTCTCCTGCCTCCGCCTCCCAAGTAGCTGGGACTACAGGCACCTGCCACAACACCCGGCCATTTTTTGCAGTCATCATTGTTGTTTGGCGGGCGTGGGCTGGATTCAAACCCGCCAACTCAGTTGTACGTGGCTAGCACTTTAGCCCGTTGAGCCACAGGTGCCAAGCCAATACAGGTGTTTTTTTTTTTTTGAGACAGAGCCTCAAGCTGTCACCCTGGATAGAGTGCCGTGGCATTGCAGCTCACAGCAACCTCCAATTCCTGGGCTCAAGCAAGTCTCCTGCCTCTGCCTCCCAAGTAGCTGAGACTATAGGCGCCCGCCACAACGCCCGGCCATTTTTTGGTTGCAGCCGTCATTGTTGTTTGGCGGGCCCGGGGGCTGGATCCGAACCCGCCAGCTCAGGTGTACGTGGCTGGCGCCTTAGCTCGTTGAGCCACAGGCACCGAGCCAAACCTGGAGAAAATTAATAGTAAGAGCAGTGTGCTCATGGATAACATGAAACAAGTATTAAAGCTAAATAAGTTAATAATGAAATCACAGCAGGAATCTTGGGATTTAGAAGAAAAACTGACTGATGTTAGAAAGAAGAGATTGCAATTAAAACACGCTTCAGAAAGTAAGCTTTTAGAAATACAGATGGAAAAGAACAAACAAAAAAATGAGGTGGACAGTATGGAAAATTCAGACAAGAACATCATTTTGGGGAGTAAAGTCAATTGGGCTGAGAATTCAGCACTTAAGGAAACTGTTCTGCAGCTTGAGAAGAATCTCACCATGATCTATTAAGAATTCTATTTTGACATGTTTCATTTTTGTTTTTGATAGGTAATTTAAACAGCAAATGTCAAGTGAAATCGATTTTCAGTGTTTTTGGAACTATTCTAAAACTGCAAAGTTTTTTAGCTTAATTAACTTTTAGCAAATTAATTAATATAGAATCTGTTGGATTAAATGTGATAATTAAAATGACTGGTGTACTCTAAAATAATCTAAAAATCTTAACCTTGGAAGAGTCCAGACAAGACATCTAATTCAGCTTTCCATTGACTGTGGATATTTCTTCTACATTTCTGGCAGTTTCAACTCTTATGTGGAAGATTTCTGTGCATTTGTTTGTCAACCATAATTTTAGAACAGCATATCCAACGGGTTATTTGTAGTGGGATTGGGAATGACCCTTTTTTCCCTATATTTAATGTGCATTAGTATTTTTTGCATTAGTTTTATAAGTTGAGAAATAAAAGGAATAAGTTATTCTTTGTTATTATAAAATAAAAAATAAATAAATAAATAAAGAATTTCTCAGCTTGGCGCCTGTGGCTCAACGGGCTAAGGCGCCAGCCACGTACACCTGAGCTGGCGGGTTCGAATCCAGCCTGGGCCCACCAAACAACAATGACGGCTGCAACCAAAAAACAAAAAAAAATGGTAGGGCGTTGTGGCAGGCGCCTGTGGTCCCAGCTACTTGGGAGGCGGAGGCAGGAGACTTGCTTGAGCCCAGGAATTGGAGGTTGCTGTGAGCTATAATGCCGTGGCACTCTATCCAGGGTGACAGCTTGAGGCTCTGTCTCAAAAAAAAAGAATTTCTCTATGGCTTGGTGCCTGTAGCACAGTGGTTGTGGCACTGGCCACATACAAGGAGGCTGGTGAGTTTGAACACAGCCAGGGCTAACTAAATAACAATGCAAATGCAACAAAAAAAATAGCTGGGTGTTGTGCCAGATGCCTTTAGTTCCAGCTACTTGGGAGGCTGAGGCAAGAAAACTGCTTAAGCCCAAGAGTTTGCAGTTGCTGTGAGCTGTGACACTACAGCACTCTACTGAGGGTGACATATTGAGACTCTGTCTCAAAAAAGAAAGTTCTCTAATTTCTTGATTTTCTTAATTATCTTCCTTCATTATAAGCAATACTTGTTTATATCTGTAGTTGCTCTCCTTTTAATTTTCCCTGTAAGATGACAGTCACCTTATTTTAAACATCAAATTCAGAAATAATACATGTTCCCATTCTTTCCTGAGTTTATACTTCAAATCCATGTGTATTATTGCTATTTTTAACTTAATTATATTCATTTTCTATATGACCTAGTGAAGGTGAATTTATAATACCATAGTATGAAACATAGTATGCGATATTGTCTATTATCTGTCTACTGAAGAAAAAAACAAAACAAAACAGAACTCACGTTAGAAAAAAGCTACATAAGCCAGAGCAACAAATACAAAGAAATATAAAACCACCTCTGGCATATGCACATAGGTGGAGCTGAAAGCAGGGTAAAGAGCACTTTGTCCTCGTAGCATAACTGTGTGACAGGACTCTGTTTTCTGTTACTAGCCAAGGTATACTCAGGAAGAAGAATTACACATACAGTAGAACGTCTGTAAGTTGCCCACCCAAGGGACTGCCACAAGATGGTCAGCATATGGAGGTGGTCAACAAAAGGAACTAGGCCTACTATGCTGATAACATACATGTGGTGCATGTCCAGTCTATGAAAATTAGGTCAGCTTGAGGAGGTGGACAATATAGGGAGGTGGTCAGCTATAGAGACCCTACTGTATACAGAAAGAATCTCATCAACTACTTAATCCGATAGACTGGGCCACAACTATATGCACTGGTAAGCACTTTTTAATCTACAGTTTTAAGAATACGGAGATGTTGACTTCCAGAATGAGAGAATAAGGACTTGTAAAAATCTGCTCCTCTGCAAAAGCAACAAAAACATTGGCAGAAAAGGTTTGAAAGCTCAATCCCCAGAGAGCTGTCAGGTATTTGTCCTATTTAGCAGTCACCTGGGAAGTGCCACTCTTAGAGCTTGTCTTCATCTGACCTAACTGACAGCTCCCCCGGTCTGAGTGAGCCCTACCAGCTGGGTAATTGTTGAAAATAATTATCTCCATTTGTTTAACATCAGTTGGGGCTAAACAGAAGCTTACCAAGAAACAGGAAAAGACAAACAAGAGTAATAAACAGAAACAATAATAATTGTTAAAGAAAGGGAAAATCTGACTTCCAGAGGTGACACACTGTATTACTTATAATGTCTAATTTCCACAAAAAAATAATCTGAGTTATAAAAACAAACAGGAAATTATGGCCCATAGATTGGGAAAAAGTCCCTGAAGCAGTGGATGTTGTTCTTATTAAACAAAAACTTTAAATCAGTACTACAAATATTTTCAAAGAACTAAGGGAAATCATGTCTAAACAATTATTGAGACATATAAGAATAATGTCTCACCAAATACAAAATATCAACAAAGACAGAAATTAGACTGGAATATATTTGGCTACAAAAAGAAATTTTGA
Organism: Arctocebus calabarensis; assembly: GCA_963573935.1. Taxonomy (NCBI): domain Eukaryota; kingdom Metazoa; phylum Chordata; class Mammalia; order Primates; family Lorisidae; genus Arctocebus; species Arctocebus calabarensis. The sequence continues at coordinate 11,315 of CAUYON010169829.1, forward strand.
TACATATTACATGAATGAACCTTGAAATACAGTAAGTTAAAGAAACCAGAAACAAAAGGTCATATGATATATGATTCTATTCATATGATACACCCAGGATGGGCAACCTCACAGAAACAGAAAGATTTAGTGGTTGCCAAAGCCTACAAAGAGAAAGGGAATAGAGGCTGCTTAATAGGTATTGAGTTTCTTTCAGGGTGAAAAAAATATTCTATGCTAGAATCAGATAGTGGTGACCAACATGTAACTTTCTACATATTCTCAAAACCAAGCCAGACATAGTAGTGTCCCTAAAAAGCATTAAGAGTGAACTTTATGAATTTTATAGCAATAACATTGTTATTTTAAAATTCATAAGCTTAAAACTATACACACGTAAATTTTATCATGAGACAGTATAAGACTAAAAATCAATGGCAACTCTTTCAAAATAATCTTTGCTTTGTATAAAGACCTAAGACCTTATGGGGAAGGGTGGCTCTGTAGCTAGTCTGGCGATTAAATAAGCATCAGAAAAATCCATATGCAAAGGCATTTCCCTCTAACTGCATTACTGAAAAAAATTCCCCTATGGCCTATAGAAATGTACCTACATTTATAAATTGACCAAACCAAATTTATTTCAGAATTAAATTCCAATCTTAAACTATCTGTAGAAGATATACTTCTCCACCTAAAAAACCACAGTGGTCATGCCTATAATCCCAGCAATTTGGGAGGACTGCTTGAGGCCGGGAGTTTAAGACCAGCCTGGGTAACATAGTGAGACCCTGATTCTACAAATAAGAGAATTAGCTAGGCATGGTGGCATGCACTTATAGTTCCAGCTAAAACAGAGGCTGAGGCAGGAGGATCCCTTACGCCCAGGAGTTTGATGTTTCAGTGAGCTATGATCCTGCCACAGCACTCTAGCCTGGGTGACAGAAAGCCAGACCCATTTGCTAAAAAAAAAAAAAATTAAAAGTAGGCCAGGCACAGTGGCTCACATCTGTAATCCTAGCACTCTGAAAGTCTAAAGTGGATGGAATGCTTGAGCTCAGGAGTTCAAGACCAGTCTGAGTAAAAATAAAAACCCATCTCTACTAAAAAAAGAAAAACTGAGGCAAGAGGATCTCTAGAGCCCAAGAGCTTGAGGTTGCTGTGAGCTATGACGCCACAGCATTCTACTGAGGGTGACAAAGTGAGACTTTGTCTCAAAAAAAATCAACATAGGAAATAAAAATCTTTCCTATGTTCTAAGAAAAAAACGTATGTTTAATAATAATTATTAGAATAATTTAATAATTATTAAAATAATTTTTAATAATAAAAAAGAGAGGGCTGCACCTGGCACAGTGGCTCACACCTATAATCCTAGCACTCTAGGAGGTTGACATGGGAGGATTGCTTGGCTTCAGGAGTTCAAGACCAGCCTGAGGAAGAGTGAGACCCCATCTCTACTCAAAATAATAAAAATCAGCTGGGCATCTAGCCCAGGCGGGGTTTTCTAGGCAACATTAACAATCAAAAGAGATAATGAAAATAGTAATAGTATTTTACCTCCTAAAAATTTTAAGTATTGGTAATAACAAAATGTGCCAGGAAGTTAAAAGTCAAGTGACAAACTAAGAAAAAAATCTGTGGCATATTTAAGAAAAGATTAATATGTACAATACATGAAATGTTTCTAAAAATTAACAAGAAACAATCCAAGAACAAACATGAGTGGTCAATGAAATTTAGATGTTTAATTAGTATAAGAAGTAGCTATCATACAAGTTAGTAATCAGCACAATGCAAATTAAAATGAAATATTTTCCCCCAAATAGCAAAAGCATAAAAACTGATAATCACAGATTTTACATTGATCATACAAATGGACATTTGCCTCAAAGCCTCTTGGTCAGAATACAAACTGGTCAAACCTCTTATTTTCACAGATTTTTCAAACTGTAAATGCCTTTGACACCAGACTTCCACTTACAGTAAGTTAGGCTATCGAAATATGTGTACATACAGAGAAATATTTAACATGTTCACTATATCACTGTGTGTAATAACAGAAATTATAAGCAGCCTAATGTCTATGCATTATGTAATTTCTAAAAAAATAGAATAGGTACTTGTATTAAAGACAAGATTTCCATAACATGTAGCTGTACCTAAAAAGAAAATTATGACCTGTTTCTTTGCATACAAATATATACATGAAGACACACAGAAAGAAAATTAAGAGGACCAAACTATTTCAGGAATGCCTGAGGAGGAGCCATGGGGAAAGTAAGGATGAGAAGGGAGGATTTCATATTTTGCTCTTCATCTTCCTGCATCCTTAAAGTCTTTTAAATGATCTTGTATTTTCTCAATAACTGCTTAAGAGTTAAAATGTTAACACCAGTTTTGTAGAAAGCTTCATTTCTTAGAATTTGGCATAAAAATTCTTTATCAACTACTATATTATCCCCAAGACTGTAAAAAGTACTTGAAAATACAGATCAAAACAACTGTCCACAGAACGCTATGTATACCTTGCAACCTGTAAAGGCTGTTCACTCTGGAGCGTTTGCTTATCTGCGGCCAAATCCCAGAGTGCTGGTGGGGCCAGGCCAGTGTCAGACTCTTTAATGCCTACATGGAGAAAGATGACAGAATTCACTAAAGTGTAATGCATCACCCAAAAACATGCTTTGTCAACTTCAACACTAACGACATTTTGGACTGAGTAATTCTTTGTTGTGGGGACTGTCCTGTGCATTGTAGGCCGTTGATGACAGCCTTCAGCCACTAGATGCTCTTAGTTCCATCCTTTCTCAAGTCAGGAGAATAAAAAATGTCTCCAGATATTGCCAAATGTCCAGTGGTTAAAAAACACTGCCCTAAGTAATTGTGAAGCCAATAATGAAATGCCAAATTTGACATTTTTTGTGCAGGTCAGACACTAAAATTTCACCACTGACGTTCCCAAGAAGAAAAGTGTCCAACTATCACTTACTTCAAGCAATACTACATGAAATCATACTTTTATTCAAAACCCTTTTTTAACTCATTTATTGGAATTTATTTAACTAGGTTTTGACCAACAGAAACATTACTTGCTTGGAGGATGATATTGTTCTGTAGTTGCATAAGCATGACATAAGTTTACAACAGAACTGAAAAGAGATCATTAAATAAGACGCAATTTCTTCTTTTTTAACAAAGAGCCTCAAGCTGTCACCCTGGATGGAGTGCTGTGGCATCACAGCTCACAGCAACCTCCAATTCCTGGGTTCAAGTGAGTTTCTTGCCTCCGCCTCCCAAATAGCTGGGACTATAGGCGCCCACCACAACGCCTGGCCATTTTTTGGTTGCAGCCATCATTGTTGTTTTGTGGGTCTAGGCTGGATTCGAACCTGCCAGCTCAGGTGTACGTGGCTGGCACCTTAGCCCATTGAGCCATAGGCGCCAAGCCAAGATGCAATTTCTTACATGATAGGAAGGATAATGGGTTTTTTTAAAATCTGTAATTCATGCAGGAATAAACTTTTAAACTTACTTGATACAATTTATATATTACATTTAAAAACAGTGAAATAGGTCAACTGCAGTGGCTCATGCCTGTAATCCTAGCAGGCATTTTGGGAGGCCGAAGTGGGATCACATGAGGCCAAGGAGTTCTCAAGACCAGCCTGAGCACATGGTGAGACTTAGCCTCTACAAAAATAAAAAGCTAGGCATGCAATGCCAGCTACTCAGGAGGCTCAGGCAGGAGGATTCCCTTGAGCCAACGGGACTGGTGTTGCAGTGAGCTATGATGTCTGCTGAACTCAGCCTGGGCAACAAAGTGAGACCTCGTCTCATTAATTAATTAATTAATTCATTCATTCATACATACATTCGCACATACATTCATACATAAATAGTGGAACTGAGAAGCCAATTTGATTAGGTCTGCCAAACTTAACCTGCCCTGCTTGCTTTTCGTAACTTGCTTTTTGTGTTTTTTTCCCCATGTAGCTAAAAGCCACACTACTAAAATCTGTAACTTCACCTGCACTGGTTTCCTTATAGATAATATTTCTAATGTACGTGTCACTATGCTAATGGTTATTTAAGTTGTTTTCTCAGGAACTTGAGGGCAGCTCCGTTCCTGTTCAAACAAGTTGAAATCATCGACTGAGAAGTAGCCTTTTGATGTCAGAGGGCCAAAACTCCACTGAGAATCCCACTTAAATCATTTCCTGAACATATGCCTTATGAAGAGCCATGGACCCCAACCAGGTTTGCCTAGATCACAAATTATTTCACTTTTCCACAACTGCCAATAACCTTTCCCCACACCTTACAATAGCCCACTTCTCTAACCCATAAACATCCTTAAACCTATCTTTAGGGAATGGGATTTGAAAGTTGATCTCCTGCCTTCTAGCTGGGCTGCCTTGTGAATAAATCTTTTCTCCTTTTGCAAAACTGGTTGTCATGGTGATTTGTTTATTATATGTGGGCAGAATGAACCTGATCAGTATCAAGAGGGAATGGGCATTAAAAAATACATACCAGTGAGCTCATTGATTTTCTTGAGAAGTTGCTGAATATCATCCTCAACCTGCTTGATCTGCCTAGAGTAAGTGCTCTGACCCTAGGTGATGAAGATCAGTTAAATTAGAACATCAGGATACCAAGAATTTGCTAAACTAGACAAAAATTGTCCCCAAAACTTGTGAAATGAAAATAGAAAGGGAGTATATCATTTTCAGAAGTATTCCTGAACCGGACCAGGCACAATGGCTCACGCCTGTAATCCCATTACTCTGGAAGGCCTAGGTGGGTAGACTGCCTGAGCTCAGAATTCAAGACCAGCCTGAGCCAGAGCGAGACCTCGTCTCTAAAAATAGCCAAGCATTGTAGTGGGCACCTATATAGTCCCAGCTCCTTGGGAGGCTGTGGCAAGAGAATCATTTAAGCCAAAGTTTTTGTGGATGCTGTGTGCTGTGACGCCATGGTACTCTAACAAAGGCAACAAAGTGAGATTATTTATCTCTATCTCAAAAAAAAAAAAAAAAAGTATTATTGAACCAATATTTCCCCTTAAACAAATAAAAATGCCTAAAATTATACAGAATTACAGATCCATCTCTACGTATTAAAACTTCCTATTTCAAAAAAAAAACTTCCTATTTCAGAACTAATTCAGTTATACTTTTTAAATATAATAAATGATTACATAAATTATTTCAAATAGTACCACACTTTAATCACAAATAGTATAAAAATAATGTATAAGCTTAGACATGCTAGATACTCGAATCTATTAATACTATAGACAGAAACTTTAGGTAGGTAACTTTTCTCAGAGAAGATTACTGTGAACTATGACATAATCTTTTCTAATTATTCTGGAAGAACAATACCAAAACACTTTTTTTCAACACAAAATATCTATACTTTGTAAACACTGAAAGGACTTACATAAGTTTTCAGCAAGGCAATATCCCCTTCATCCAGAGCTAAAAGTAGAGAGATAACACATGAGATTCAAAAATAAACTAGAGCAAAATTGTGAAGGTACAAAATTCAATCATCAAATAACTTCTCGACTCAAAGAACTTTTACCTGAGGGAATGAGGATTTAAAAAGTTCATAATGTACATGATTACATATTTTATATACTTTATATAGCATATACATAAAACACATCCATTAAGGATCCTGATTAAATTATAATGTGTTCATAAAATGAAATACAACACAGCCATTGAAAATGATTAACAGGCTTGGCGCCCGTGGCTCAACGGGCTAAGGCACCAGCC
>CAUYON010169830.1:0-14210 GCA_963573935.1 Arctocebus calabarensis
AGAATTCTGCTGTAAACCATCTGAAACAGGACATTTTTTTGTTGGGAGAATTTTTACTGTTTCTTTGATCTCAGGGCTTGAAATTGGTCTGTTCAGGAGCTTTATTTCTTCCTGGCTAAGTCTAGGGAGAGGGTGTGATTCAAAATCTTGATCCATTTCCTTCTCCTTGTCAAACTTTTAGGCATAGAGTTTCTGGATGTATTCAGAGATGATCTCTTGTATCTCTGTGGCATCAGTTGTAATTTCCCCTTTATCATTTCAGATCGAAGTTACTAGAGATTTTACTTTTCTATTTCTAGTTAGTCTGGCCAAAGGTTTATCTATTTTGTTTATTTTTTCAAAAAACCAACTCTTTATTTCATTAATTTTCTGAATGACACTTTTGTTTTCAATTTCATTGATCTCTGATTTAAGTTTGGAAATTTATTTTCTTCTGCTGGGTTTAGGCTTAGATTGTTCTTCTTTTTCCAATTCCATAAAAAGGCTTGTGAGTTTGTTGATGTGTTCTCTTTCTGTTTTGAAATGTAGGCATCTAAAGTGATCAATTTTCCTCTCAGAACTGCTTTGCAGTATCCCACAGGTTTTGGTACCTTGTGTCTTCAGTGTTGTTATGCTCAAAGAAGTTAATGATTTCCTGTTTTATTTCTTCCTGCACCTGACTCTCATTCAACAGAAGGTTGTTTAATTTCCATGCCTTTGTGTGGGGTTGAACATTTTTTTCGAATTGAGTTCCACCTTTAGTGCCTTGTGGTCTGAGAAGATACAAGGTAAAATTTCAATAGTTTTGATTCTGTTGAGGTTTGTTTTGTGTCCTAGGATATGATCAATTTTGGAGAATGTTCCATGGGCTGATGAGAAGAATGTATATTCTTTATCTGTGGGATGGAGGGTTCTATATGTGACTATCAAGCCCAGTTGTTCTAGGGTCTCATTTAAGTCCCTTATATCTTTGTTTAATTTTTGTTTACAGGATCTGTCCAGCTCTGTAAGAGGAGTCTTAAAGTCCTCTCTTATTATGGTATTATAGGATATCATATTGCTCAGACTGAGTAAGATCTGTTTCAAGAATCTGGGAGCATTTAAATTGGGTGCATAAATATTTAGAATTGAAACGTCTTCTTGTTTTATTTTTCTCTTGACCAATACAAAGTGACCATCTTTGTCTTTTCTGACTTTACTTGCTTTAAATTCACATGTATCTGAAAATAAGATTGCAACTCCTCTTTTCTTATGAATTTCGTTTGCCTGAAAAATTGTTTTCCAACCCTTAACTCAGAGTTTATTTTGTCTTTTGAAGCTAGGTGTGTTTCCTGAAGACAACCAATGGATGGCTTGTGGTTTTTAATCCAGTCAGCTAATCTATGCCTCTTTAGTGGGGAATTCAAGCCATTAACATTCATTGAGATAATTGATAAGTGTGGTAAAGTTCTAATCATCTTATTTTGTGAGAGTCCCTTGCTTAGTTTTATCTTTTGCGTCAGTGTGGAACTTAGGCTCTGTCCTTTAATTTCTGAGTTCTTATTTTGCTGTTGATCCATTGTAATGGAGAATGCAGTATGTAGAACTGGTTGAAGTATTTCCTGTAGACCTGGTCTTGTTGTGGCAAATTTCCTCGGTGTTTGTATATCAGTAAATGATTTGATTTCTCTGTCAATTTTAAATCTTAGCTTAGCAGGATATAGTATTCTGGGCTGGAGATCATTGTGTTTAAATAGATTAAAGGTAGATGACTATTATCTTCTTGCTTGGAAAGTTTTATTAGAGAAGACTGCAGTCACCCTGATAAATTTGCCCCTGTAAGTCAACTGGCATTTACTCCTGGCAGCTTGAAGAATCCTTTGGTCTTTGGACAGGTTCATCACAATGTGTCTTGGGGAAGCTCAGTTAGAGTTGAGGTGACCTGGATTCCGATATCCCTCTGAAAGGAGAGTGTCAGAATATTTGGTGATATTTAGGAAATTTTCATTTATAATATTCTCTAGTATTTCTTCCATTCCCCTAGGGCATTCTTCTTCCCCTTCTGGGATACCTATAATTCGTATGTTTGAACACTTCATAGAGTCCCATAATTCTGTCAGCTTTTATAATTCTGTTCTGCTTTCTCTCTCTTCTTTTCTGTCTCTTTAACTATCTCAGTTATCTCAAGAGCTTTCTCCTCTATCTCTGAGATTCTTTCTTCTGCATGGTATAATCTTTTGTTGATATTTTCTACTGCATCTTTAAGTTTCCTAATTGACTGCTTCATTTCCCTCAGCTCTGCTATATCCTTTTTATTATCTTCATGGTGTTCATCTCTTAATTGATTCTGTTTTGGGATTTCCTTTTCCACTTTATCAGTAGTTTCCTTCATTGTTTCCTTCATTTCCTTGATTGTTTTCATCATCTGTATTCTAAATTCCCTTTCTGTCATTTCTAACATTTCCTTATAGGTGGACTCCTCTGCAGGAGCTATCTCACAGTCCCTTGCTGGTGGTTGGTCTGGACTGGTTTTTCATGATGCCAGTTGTTTTCTGCTGATGTTTCCTCATGAGTGATTTCTTTTGTCTGGTTCCTTGCCCTAATTTTCTTTTCACTTCCTCTTGCTTTTTAAGTTGCCGTGCCTTTGGACTAGGGTTTCAGTGGGGCCTTTTGGTACAGGACCAGAAGGATGAGAAGATTGAAGAGCAAGAAGGGAAAAAGAAAGAAAGAAAGAAAAAAAAGAAAAAGGAGAAAGGAGAGGGGGTGGGTAGAAGCAACTATTGACAAATGTAAGAGAGGCACAGAAAGAGGGGGACAGGAGCAATTTAGGTGTACAGTAGGGTACTTTGACCCAACTTTAAGAATCCCCAACCTCTAGGGGTGCCAGTTTGGGTGATTAGGTCAGCAGTTCTTTGCCAGCCTGTTTGGACACAGTACCCCACCTCCACCAGGTAGAGAAGAAAGACAAAAATGCAACAAATCAAATCAAAACAAGCAAACCAAAAACTTTATGGGATAAAATTGGGGAAGAAACCAATTAATAAGGGTAGAAACACTAGCAAGAATGAAGTTCTAATTGTTGAAAAAGGCAACAATGGAAAATTGTATTTCAACTAGAAAAATGAAGAAATAAAAGAAAGAAAAAAGAAAAGAAAAATCTTTAAGGAAAATGTTGAAATTAAAAACAAAACAACAGGCTCGGCACCTGTGGCTCAGCGGGCTAAGGCGCCAGCCATGTAAACCTGAGTTGGCGGGTTAGAATCCAGCTGGGCCTGCCAACCAACAATGATGGCTGCAACCCAAACAAAAATAGCCAGGCATTGTGGGGGGCGCCTGTAGTCCCAGCTACTTGGGAGGCAGAGGCAGGAGACTCGCTTGAGCCCAGGAATAGAGGTTGCTGTGAGCTGTAATGCCACGATACTCTACCCAGGGCGACAGCTTGAGGTTCTGTCTCAATAAATAAATAAATGAATAAATAAATACAACAATAACAAAAACAGACAAACAAAAAAACAAAACAAAACAAAACCAAGAACAAAGCTGTAAATATATCTTGCTGAATATTGTCTGGGCAACAGGAGATCTTCTGGGATATGATATGTTAATCACAATGTTGATACAACTGTATAAAATGGAGACTGGAGGCCTCTACTGAGTTCTCAAACTCCACAGGGTGGGGAGCCTGAATCCTCCTCAGCCTACTTAGAAGGCACTTTAAATTGCTAGCTTGGGCTAAGCAGACGCTATCCCAGGAAGACACTTGTTGCTGGGATCACTCCTTAAGTGGCTATCCACTTACCCAGTGTGCCAAAACGGGTCTCACCTTGTGCCCCTGAGGGCTAAGGCTGCAAGGCGTCTCAGTCTCTGCTTTTAGGTTGCTAAGTTACTAGATTACTTGCTCCCACCTGATGCTTGTTCTGTGACCCTGAGGGTGGAGCTTGCTAGGGTAGTTCTCCACAATGGCTCCACACAGCCCACAACCAAACACCAGTAGCTCTGTCCAGCTTGGTGGCTCAGTCTGGGGCCCAAGACAACACTCAAAGACTTCTGCACTCTTGCCCAAGTTCTCCAAGGTAGTTCAACTGAGTGCCAAGTCCAGAAAAAACCCAAACAACTCCCAGGTAAAGCCTTTCCAGTTTGCAGTCTCACCGCTGCTGTGCCTATAGCTGCCAACAGGATTAGACCGAACAAACACGCACAGCCACTTGCCAGATCTCCACTCCTTTTGCCTTCCTCAGGGGGTCCAGAAGTCTCACACTTCCCAAAGGGATGTTTCTGGGCAGATCTCGCCAGCCAGAGATGCCTGAAGTCTTCTCTCCCCAGTCTCACTGTGCCCAATTGCAAGGAAGCTGTTGCTCAGCTGCCATCTTGCTAATCCATCTCCACCTGGCTATTTTTTGGTTATAGTTCTCGTTGTTTAGCAGTCCCGGGCTGGTTTTGAACCCACCAGTTCTGGTGTATGTGGCTGGTACCTTAGCCGCTTGAGCTACAGGTGCCGAGCCTTGAGAGCAATTTTTAAAAGTTACTCTTTATGTATTTCTGTTTACTCATAAAGATTACACAGGGAGGAGGGGGAAAGTTTTCTCTTCTATTATACCTCACAGATTGCCATTATGCAAAAAAAAAAAAAAATGAAGTGTCCTATCATGGACGAAATTAACATTATAAAAATATTTGTTAACAGGAAAGACATTCTGATAGAATTCCTGAGTTTTAGAATATGGCAGTTTCAACTAAGATGAGGCAAAAAAATAAATAAATAAAATCATTGAGTCATTTCTGCCTCAGGAAACCATGCCAGAAAGTATTAACAATTTGCCAAGATGGTGACCCACTTTTACCCCCCAAAATATACACTCAATATTGTGGAACCTTGGGTCCATGGAGTTAGAATGGACTAGCTGATATTTAATGTGCCTAACACAGTACAGAATGCCTAGCTGAATGCATGATGGGTTCTGAACAAATATTTCTTCAAATTAGTCAATAATATATAATATCTAATAATATCAATTAGATATTAGTCATCATCTTATTTCTCCTTCAACATGCCAGTGCATATCCAAAGACTCAGCTCTGTTTCTCCCAGTCCTTGTCACTTACTTCATTGTCCATGGGAATTTTAATGTTTGTCCTTGTTTGACACATTTCTTGTCAAATCAAATACATTTACAGAGCAGTCAGAATCACAAAATTTTCTTTTGTTCCAAACCACACATCTCTGCTTTCATTTCTGAGTGCCTGTCCAGTAAACATCTCTGACCACATCTAGTTTTAGCATCACAGCTTAAAGTGTTTCTCACCACAAAATTGCACCCTGGCCACAGAACATCCTCCTCTTGTGGTACTCAGGACTCAGTGCATGCTCAGGCACGAAACCCACCTGCTCCTTACTGACCAGAAAGGGCCTTGATTAGGGCTTGCTGGCTATTCTCACTAACGAAAGTAGTTTCTAAATACTTTGCTGTGGTAATGATGGTTCTCAAAGGACTGGAACATGGATTGTTTGCAAAAACATTGAAACCTTTCTTCTAATAATAGTTTTAAAAAGTCAGATAAATATATTGTGTGAAGTTCTTCCATGCATGTTTGTAGCCAAATGGTTTGTTATTAATGCATAAATTTATTTTATTGGTTTTATTCCAATTATTGGAAAGTATTTTTTCTGAAAAGTTTGACATATTCTTTTTCAATTCTAAATGACATAAACCATTACTGATTTTCAGAGAATTCCTAATAAATGTGCAATCATGTCAGTTGCTCAGCATTTAGAGAGAAATTGGAGTTTCTTTGAACATATTATTCCTCTAAGGGATTTTTTAAACTCAGCAGACAGGACTCATTTTAAAGTTTTTCTGGTTAAAAATCCTTTACATACTCTGTCAACTTTGTTTAGGGACCTTTATATAGGACACTGTATGTCCCTTTCTTTAGCTTTGAATGGTATTTATTTCAAAGACACTTTTCTTATGGGTATATATTTCTGACTTCCCCATAGGCTGTAAGTTAATGTTTGAACTAAACAAAATGAATAGGATATTCAAACACCCTGTTTCCACCTTATTCTTGTCTCCTTTTCTCAATCTTGTGTTTAAGAGACAAATAATTTCAGTTCGAAAGCTAAAAATATAAAAATAAGTCTTTGGGTAAGTGTGATTCAGATGTTTCCATAAAAAGCCCACATTTAAACATTTATTCATTTCTTTCTTAAACCAAATATTTGTAAAAATGTGGTTGTAAAAAATCAGCTTATATTTTCCTTTAGATAGACACAATGCTACATACATTAGGCAATGGAAAATGTCAAGTAGCTAAACAGAATATTTGTATAAGAATGTTAGAAAATACCATAATTTTCTTCAACTTGTTTTCTATTCATTTATCTCATTTGTTTTTATCTGTTGTATACTTTTTTTATTTTCTATAACCTAACTAAAATGTGGGCAATAAATTTTTGCCATGGATTGTTTAACTTTGACATTCTCAAGATATAGAAAAGTGCTTAGAAAATTATGTTCACTAAAAAAGTATTGAATGAATTTTTTTATCGTCCAACTTTAATATCTTGCCATATAAAAGCTTCATGTTTGAATATATCATTCATGTTTTAATATATCATTCATTTTCGAGACTGATACGTAGCTTTCTTTGAAATTTTATAATGTGATCATTCTTTTATCTTGTATCTTATCTCAATTATTTTGTATCAATGACTATAAATAAGATGGATATTTAACAAATCTTGCTCATTGGTATCAACTCTCATACATTTACTTATCTTTATGTGAACCAAGGTCTATATTTAAATTTTGAATTCTTCTCGATATGGTGTAAAAATAGTATAGATCCAATTTAACATTTTTTCATTGAAATTTTAAAAATTCCCAGCACTAATTACCAAATAGGATCTCACTTCCTACTTCATCTACAATATTATCTCATATTTTTTCGTTTATTCATATGACTTTTTCTTGTCCATGCTTTTTCCCCTCCTAATTTGTCCACCTATACCACTTTGTCTTCATTAGAAAAAGGCCCTCACATTTTCAGAGCAGTATTCTGCTCTGTTAGGTCCACAACAAAATCTGGAATATTAATAGGAATTGGGTTGAATCTCTAAAATACAAGAGCTTTCTGAAAGGTATTCAGCCATTCTTTTTTTTTTTTTTACTTTATTATTATTATTTTTTTTGAGACTGAGTCTCACTATGTTGCCCTTGATAGAGTGCGTGGTGTCACAGCCCACAGCAACCACAAACTCTTGGGCTTAAGCGATTCTCTTGCCTCAGCCTCCCATGTATCTGGGACTACAGGCACCTGTACAATACCCGGCTATTTTTTGTTATAGTTGCCATTGTTGTTTAGCTGGCCCGGGCTGGGTTCTAACCTGCCAGCTCGGAGTACGTGGTAAGAATCCTAATTGCTGAGCTACAGGCATTGAGCCCATCCAGCCATTCTTAATACTATTTTTCATATTACATGGATGGCTGAATACTTTCCAGACAGCCCTATATTTAGGATTAATTGACACCTTTGGATATTCAGTAGTCCTATCAAAATTTAGTTATTTAAAAAAATATTTCTGCACCAGCTCGGTGCCCTTAGGACAGAGGTTACAGCACCAGTCACATACACCAAGGTGGTAGGTTCAAACCTGTCCTGGATCAGCTAAACAATAACAACAGCAACAAAAAATAGCCGGGTGTTATGGAGAGAGCCTGAGGCAAGAGACACACTTAACCCCAAGAGTTTGAGGTTACTGTGAACTGTGATGTCACAGCACTATACCGAGGGCTACATAGTGAGACTCTGTCTCAGAAAATATACATATATATGTGTGTATGTACCATAATACAATAGGTTCCATATAGATCTTATCTATTTTGCTAGAATTACTCATAACTGACTTGCAATGTTTTTATTGTTATTCTTAATAAGCTAAAAAATTCATTTTTTTTACCGTTGAACTCTATAAATATAATAATTTTTGTAAACTAAAGCTATCTGTAGTTATACGAATATTATTTCTGTTAAGTGATCATTTTTTTATGCAGATAAAAGTGTCATTGGTAAACAAATTTTAAGTCTTGATCTCTGCAATTTTCTATGGTGCTTTTAAATGTTCTAAAGAATCTCCACAATATATTGAAATAAGCAGTATCCAGTGACTTCTTTGTCTTCATGAATTTTGAAGAGATTTATAATGAAGTTAAGAATGATTTTTGTACAGGCGAACCTTGCTAAATGCAGAATACAAATGTCTTCATATAATAAGGGAGAAATTGCCAGGAAGGCTATGTTAATCAGTTTGAAGAAAATGGTTAAGATTGTATATGAAACCAGCACATTGTACCCCTTGATTGCACTATTGTACACAGCTATAATTTAATGATAAAGATAATTTTTAAAAAAAGAATGATTTTTGTATAGGTCCTAGTATAAATACTAATAATTTTTAGCATGAAAATGTTTTTGTCTTGATTTGATAATGTTCTTTCTATTATGTTAATATTTCTTTTTATTTCTTAATTATTGTTTGCAGTAAATTGCATTTAAATATTTTTTGAAGGAAAATTACTGCTATAATACTATAACAAGCCCAATTTGATCATCTATATTAGTTTTATACATATCTGATTTGATTTGGTGCTATTTTAGAATTTTACCACAATATTAATAAATAAGATTGATTTTTCCTTTTCTTTTCATAACACATTCTCGTCTTCTTTGAGCATCAATGTAATTCCTATTTCAATGAAAGAAATATAAAATGTTTTTTCTTTATTCTTATGCTCTCTAGAAGAGTTTATATAAAATAATGATCTCTTTCTTGAAAGTTTATTATTCTCCTATAAAACTATATATAGTTGTATAACACATGAATATTTTATATATGGCTTTTGCATACATATGAGAACCTTTTAATAATCTACTGGTCTCATTAAAATTATTCTAGCTTTATACATATATTTATATCAAGTTTGGTAAATTACATTTTTTATGAATTTCTTCCTTTAATGGACATTTTCTAATTTATTGTCATAAAATTATGAAAGTATCTCTTATTATTTGGATCATCCTTATTTGTATTTATGTTCTATATTTTAATTCTTATAACTTTATCTTTTTCTTAATCAGTTTTGCCAAACTTTTCTCTGTTTTATAAGTCATTTAAAGTAACAATTTTGACATTGAGGATTCATTCTTTCTATTTTATTTTTGTTTTCCCTGCAGCCCTTTGGTACCAGACTTTTAACATTTTGGCCTCTAATCCTTATCATGCTGATGCTTGTAGAATATAGTTTTAGAAACTATATTGCAAAAGCTATATTCCAGACAGTAAAATTGTAATCTCCCACCAACATATATCAAAAGTAATTGCATTTTTCAAATAATTTTCTAATTTCATCAAAATTATCAGCTTTATTTACTATCAACTCATTCATAAAATCCCCTTTGTTATTATTTTGTGTTGTGCATGGATCAGCTTGATGTCTCATTTTTTATTCCTGCTCATGCTAATTAATATTTTTTTCTCCTCTGCTGTTCATCTTTTTTTGTGGGGGGGTGAGGATGGAAGACTTAGTCTTGCTAATGGATGATCAGTTTCACTAATGGGCTTATGTGAATATTCCTTCATATATATATATATATATTTTTTTTTTTTTTTTTGAGACAGAACTTCAAGCTGTCGCCATAGGTAAAGTGCCATTGTGGCATCACAGCTCACAGCAACCTCCAATTCCTAGGCTCAAGCGATTCTCTTGCTTCAGCCTCCCGAGTAGCTGGAACTACAGGCGCCTGCCACAATGCCTTGCTATTTTTTGGTTGCAGTTTGGCTGGGGCTGGGTTTGAACCCATCACCTTCGGTATATAGGGCCGGCGACCAACGCACTGAGCCACAGGTGCCACCCATACATATTTTATACATAGTTATAATGTTTATCTAATTGTTCTTTTAGCTAAAGATTATTGCCTGATAATTTTCTTTTATTTATTCAGTTGAATGACTATGAATTTATGAATGGAAGTTTTGTTTTCAGGAGAACATATTCAGTGAGACTTAATGTAAGTGACTACTTTTTTGCTATTTCTCTCTGTATCAGTTTTTTTCTTCTAAGAGTTTTATTATTATTATTTTATAAAGAAGCTACAACTATTTATTTTTTACATAAGTGTTTTATTTTAGAACAGTTTTAAATTTACAGAAAATTGCAAGAAAAAATTGCAAAGATAGTACAGAGTTCCATGTACTGTATACCCAGTTTTCCTTATTATTATTTTACATTAGTATGGTTCATTGTCATAACCAATGAACTAATGTTGACACATTATTATTAAAGTAAATGCTTTATTTAGAATTCCTAAATTTTTATTTAATGTCCTTTTTAATGTTTCATTATCCCATCCAGGAGAACATATCTCCTTGGTCTCCTTTGAATTCTGGCAATTTCCTTACTATTTTCTAACATAATAGAAATTATGAGTAGCAGAAAATTAGAATGGTCAGACATTACTTGATCATGTTGCTAATCTGGCATGATTGGTGCTATTGTTCTGAGGAACAAAAAGAAAACAATATAATGAGTGAAAAGGAGAAAGGCACAGAGGGATCTGTCACCCACATACATCATACATGGATTAATATGACCATAAGGTGATAATTATTTATGCTAGGTGGATGATGGCTCATTTTGGAATTATCTATTTGGTATACATTGTATATTTTTATGACTAAAAGCTTATGTGTAGGTGTGTACGTGTATGTGTGTATATATGAAAAGTATATCTTTACAGTTCCAACCTCCATGATACAGCATTCTTGATTTCACTCCAACTTACAATGGTTTGTGCACAAAGTGACTAAAAATTTTATTTAATTTTTTGACAACTAATCTGTTTATTTTCACACAATTCTTTTATAATCATACTCTATAATAATCTTTCACTTTGATTAAGGAAGTTTGTATCAGACCTTCATTTGTTTTTCCAAACCCTATATTATTTCTTATCACCAAATTCATCATTTTCAAGTCCTAAAATGTTGTTGAGACCTAACATTTATCCAGCAAGGGGTAATCCCACCTCATTTACCAAGCTGCTAAAATTTTTTGTGAAGTGATAAAAGAGGAAGTATTGTGGGGTTTTTTTTTCCACAGGAAGATGAAATTAAAGTAACATTTATCATATGTTTCTCAAAGATTAAAATTAACTGAGAACCTGTAATTTCACTTCTAAGTTAGGAATTCAGGACACGTCCACATTTTCTAGATTAATAGAAGGCTTTTTATCCACAAGAATCAAGATCTTCCTTCTCTAATCAGGTGTGTGTCTGTGTCTGTGCGTGCAGGCGTGTGTTTCTGTTATTCGAGAAATGAGGAACTGTATTTCAACCTCAAAAAGTTTCTAAAAATATTTATGCCATAAGATAATTCTGTTTCTTAAGCAACTCTATTCAGAATTACTAAGGGCAAGAAAAGCTTATCACTGCTGAAGTATACATTCTTTAACACTGTATCTGATGGTAAGTAATTAGGATATGCTTATTGAAGGATCAGAAATTATATTAATGTAAGAAGAACCCTGGTCTCTAAGCAAATAAAGAAGAATGAAACTTTACATATGTGAAACTTTACAGTAGAGTTGGGTTTAAATTTGAATTTTCAAAGTTAAAAACTTTGTGATCTTGTGTAAGGCATTTACTTTTGATATACAACTTGACATGCAAAATGAAAAGAGTTATATATCCATGCCTTTCAACTATCATGATCAAATGTGAAAATAACTTTATTTTTAAAATCTAAGCACTATGCATATTTATTAAATACAGTTATATTTTTCTGAAAGCTCTGCTAGACTGTAAGATGATAGATGTTACTTTATAAAAATACGTGAGATTATTTCTGTTAATAATGATGGTGATTTGTTGCTGATGCTCCTGAGGATATGGACAGAAGCTGAATGAAAATGTATTGGGAAAAAAACTTGCAAAAAAGTTCATATATCTTACCTGGGTGTAGCTTGAAAAGAAATCAATTATCACAAAATTCAATAAACAACTATAAACACTTGATCTTAACCAATGGCTGAGAAGTGATAAAAATATAAAGAAAAAAACTGTGTGTGCTGTTACTCAATATCAGCCACATAAAATATTTTTATTAAATATCTTCATATAGATGAATTAAAATACCCATTATATTATTATGGCATTTAAAAATAGTCATTATTTTACCACCAACATACATTTATGAATTAATTACACCTGGCTTTATGTGATTTGTCATTTCCATTCTTTCTTTGTTTTAAGACAGGCATTGGGGGAAATTTTTCTGTGTATCACTCTTCCATTACAGGTATTTTATCTCACTAGAAGTAAAGAAAATAGAAAAAAACCAATAGATGCCCGGTTTTAATCTATTCAGGAATTATTTGTGAATTGAAGACTTCAGATTCTTCCCTGTGGTCAATGCATGGTCATAATTATAAAATGGGGTTGGTTCGTGATCGAAAGGCTCATCATGGCTTGGGTATGTACTTTCCACAAAAAAAGTGTTTTTTACTTTTGTATAATTTTAAGATGCTCAGAATTTTATACAAACATTTAAGGCTTAGGAAATAAATTTTCCTTGATTCATTTTATGTTCACTTTATGTTTATTTCATGTTGTTAATGTATGTGTTTCTCTCAGTTTTCAAAGACTTGAAAACTTTTTTTCCTTTATTTCGTTAACTACTTACTGTAAAGACACAATATGAATCTGCTTTGAATAGTGAAATGGCATTAGGATCAATTCATAGAATTGAATTTTACTTGAACGCCTACTCCTCTCTAGCTTTGAGATGGCTTAAGCTACATTTTATTTTCTTTATCAGATAGAGATAAAACATACATATTTATCTTATTGAATTTATGTAGAATTCTAATCAAGTGAAATGCATTTGAAAGTGTTTTTATCCTAAAAATGTTATAAATGGCTCAAATATGATAATGTTAATTAAAGCAATATGATTCTGACCATCTCTAAGATTCAGTTCATTCCCCAAATAAGGTGAACTCTTTAGTTGATTATGTTTAATAAGTGAATCATATATTGTAGGTTAAAAACAATATTTCATTTTTAGCTAACATTATCATTAAATTTATAAAACCTTTTTTACTATTCAATAAATGATTAATATTTCAGGAAAAGAGCAAAATGATTGTTTTGTTCAGAGGCAAAATCCTTTCTTTTTATACTAAAACTTTAGATTCTCTTATTTTAGTTGACATATGTCCTTTACTATAAAGAAAATTATACACACTAACATTTACTAGATGTTTACTATGCAACTGACATTATTGACCCTAAGTTCATCTCATTTTTTTCACTTTTTAAATATCCATATCAGATTATTTTGATACTTCCTCCTTTTGTTTGCTTTCTTCTTTTGCAAATTGGAGACTGGGATGCAAAAAGAAGTTATCAAATTAGTAAATTTGGATCTGTGATTTCAACACATGTCTATCTTTCTACTCTTGGCTTTTTCACTGTATCAAGTGTCTTTACTCCAATGCTGGATTTTACTATATATTATAAATTAACTCATTTAATAGTACATAGGATTTTGCTAAAACTGCTTTTCCATTGAATAAATAACAATCCTATACAGCAAAAGAAAAACATCCTAATATAGAAATAACATAAAATAAATGTACATTCATGTTATACATTTAAATGGATATTCATAGGAAGTATATGCATGAAAATGGCAAATAGAATTTTAAAACTTTGAAGAACCAAATGGCTAACAGGCCATGATGCATACCAGCCTGAATTATTTCTCTCCAGAAATGAATGAATTGTATGGTTACACCTTGGAAATGGCAAAGTACGATAGTTCTACACAATGGCAAAAGCGAAGATTTGCACGAATCACAAGTAAATCTAGAGAAAACTGTAAGTCCTATATTCTTTTTGTCTTCTCAGTATACTGAAGTAAATCTTGGAAACTGTGTGATTAAAGCTGTGGCAAACATTCTGTTTACTTTACCTTCATAAGAAAAGCAGAAATGACATTCACTCCAACATAATACTGGAGTGAATAATAAACATAAAAATTATTGAGTTTAGTATCTTTTCAGGCCCTGAAAAAATGGTGAGTTTTTGTTTTTTTTTTTTTTTTTGAGACAAAGCCTTAAGTTGTCACCCTGGATAGAGTGCTGTAGCATCACAGCTCACAGCAACCTCCAATTCCTGGGCTCAAGCGAGT